>JAPEIX020352474.1:0-21407 GCA_026122405.2 Zoanthus sansibaricus
AAAAACATACCACTGAACATCAACAAACGACTGACTAACATTTCCTCTAACGAAAGCGTCTTCAACGAAATAATACCACCTTACCAAGAAGCCCTCAAAGAGAGTGGATACAACCACAAACTGAAATTTGACAAACACAAAAACAACGGACAAACACAAACGAAAAACCGCAAACGCAACATAACTTGGTATAACCCACCCTGGAACGCAACAGTCACAACAAATATCGGACGTAAGTTCTTAAACACAGTCAAGAAATGCTTCAACAAAGACCACCCATTGCACAAGATATTCAATAAAAACACCTTAAAGATAAGCTACTCCTGCATGCCTAACGTAAAGTCAATCATATCATCACACAACAAGAAAACAATCTCTAACGCTGCACAACCAAACCAAGAACAACAAAACTGCAACTGTAGAAAAAGAGAACAATGCCCACTTAAAGGAAATTGCCAACAGAAAGACGTAATCTACCAGGCAACAGTGAGAACAGACACGACGAAAGAAACCTACGTAGGACTGGCATCAAACTTCAAAGAACGTTATAGTAACCACAAGACATTTTATATACGTATATTTTTCTACAACTTGCTGATTTTTACTCAAATGGTTGTTGAATATTACAATTAACATACGCAACTTATCCAGAGAAGATAGATCTGTTGAACAACTACGGTTACAGTTCTGTAGTCTGTGGCCGCTTCAAATATTATTTTGAATTTTATAGTACACAAAATCAAAGGACTTGCAACACAAAAGTTAAGGATTTTAAGGACTTGCAAAATTTTTTATCAAAGTTTTATCGACCTTTTACATTATATATTTGTATTTTTGCGATACATTCAAAGACGCGTGCATTATTTACAATCGAATTGGAAGACCTATTGACCCTGTTCAAAATACGAATCATGCCTACGTGCGTTGTCAAAACCTCAAGTTGGATTATTTTTTGTTTATTTCTTAATGTAGTTGATAAATACAAACATACTTGATAGAAGTGCAAACTTTGCTAACGATCTTTTATGTAATGTAAATTAACTTAAATCAACTGAATTGCAAAGACAAGAATTAATTACAACTGACGTGGATTGAAACCCAGAGGAACGTTGACAAATGCTTCAAGACTGACTTGCAAACGGTAACTTTGCGTGAAGTAGAGTAGTAAATAAGATTTTTTATGTTTTTTACAACTAATCTTAAAACATGGTCTTTCTCCTGTTTATCTTTTACTAAAGTTTTAATAGGGTTTGGTCCAAGTTTATAAAATTCATGTCCTTTTACTGCAAAAAGAAATGAAAGAACTGAAGTTTTACTTCGTCAGTGAAGAAAAAAAAAATCGATGGTAACATAATATATAGACTCATTTATAAGAACGTCTATTTTTTGGTCCGAGGCTGAATGATTTTAAATATTTTGCTGAATTTTTAGCGTTATTGTCTTCTTAAACAAGGAAACATATTTGGTATATACACTTTCTTACGTGTAGCTGGGAAGATATGAGCTTCGATATTTCATAAACAAGTAGAGAAACTAACGAGTCCTGCAAATTGATGGCTTGTAAAATTCATATGTGTTTTACTTTAATAATTGAAAACAACGTTGCACTACCAACTATTTTCCTATTCCATGATTCTGTGCGGCTGAAACTTAATAAAATGTAATTTCTCGACCATTTCTCAGCCTCCGGTGTGTTCCTCACTAGCAGTATCTTGATTTTTTGCCAATTTCAGCCCGATAATTTTACCAAAACAAGTCTTATAAACAAAAAGAGTGAAATTCAAGTAATTGGATTTGTGCTAAATTTTAATTTCAAAAATATGCCTTTTTACGGTAACAAAAAAATCAATTCTCATTGCATGGCTGTAGAATCGAGCATTATTCGTATTTTAACGCCATACTAACGCCTGAAAATTACATCAATGTCTATTTGTGTAGTTTTCGTTCCCGAGTAAAAAAAATGCCGTTTAGTGCATATTAAGGATAACCTAAATCCTTTAAGAGCCTAGTAGCCCATGGAACCGGCGCTTATCTCCGGTTTCTGTAGAGATGAGAGGTTTTGACTCTCCCTGTACGGGGCACTCACACATAGCAGGTTACACCAGAAAAAATAAAAAGCTAAATTAGCTCAGTCGGAAAATAAGAGATCTCTTACAAATATTTAAGTCACGTTAAAGCCGAGATCGAAGTGGGAACCTTGTATAGTCGGAAGGTAGAGATCTTACCAAATGCACCAACCATGCCCGCCCCTAATAAGGGAAGGAGGAGGGTTTATTAGGCAGATGCAGCTTAAGCAAGTTTCAGCCAGTCATTATTTGAGTACCCGTTACTTAGAAATTGGACCAGAGAGAAGTTTATAAAGCGTTTTTAGTACACATTTAAAGTATGGGAAAGGTTATTAGAGACTTTTTTGGGAATTGAAATATTTTATTTTTTTTTATTATTGCTGCTAGCTAAGTGTAATCTTCACTAGCAACGAACGTGCGATACATACGATCAGCGGTTCAAATCCATACAGAGAGTCGATTCAAGGGTGTCACTATTATCTCGGTACACACGATACATGCGATCAGCGATTCAAATAATGTATGATAAATAGTAGTTATGCAATGGTTTCGAGTGGGATACTGTGGAATATGCCACGCGTCACTTGTATTTCTGTATTTACACGAGCCTTTAGGCGAGTGTGTATAGGAAGAAAATATAAGTGACAAGTGTCATTTCCACGGTATCCCATGAAAAACCATTCCATAACTAATTTATCCCCCGTATGGAGAACGAAGAACTAATACCGCAGTTTGTGCTGACGTTTTAAAATCTTATATCTTAGACCAACAACTTTGGTGCCATTTCGGAGACGTACGCACACAGTTTTGGCGCCATTTCGATTGTCTCTCGCAAGTAATGGCGGGAAAGCCGGATACCACAGAATATGCGACGGCTTTTCAGGCCTCTGATTGGCTGTATTTTTTTAAGGCACGGGATAAAGTGTTATACACTCAAGTGTATTCACGGGTTAATAAAAACCGCTCTAAGTGCCTTCACTCGAACACTAATTTACTTTTCTCTCTTTACTGTAACAGCACATATACATTAAACGCCGTAAATAGAACAGTATTGTCACTATAACAAAAAGTGTACTCGCAGCACTCACTTTCTATAGAAATAACTAGTTTCTTTTTTGGTATTTTTGTTATTTTTTCTTAATTTTTAGGTCGACATCCACATTTGAAAATTTCAGAAAAAGAAATTTTGAGAGATAAAGGCAGGGCAACTAAAATCAATTATTTCTTTCAAAAGAAATTAAAACCCAGGAGTTTGGGAATGACTTTTAGGTATTGTGTCGCATAAAGGATCATCACATGACAGTGCTTGCCATACTTCAACTTCTTTTCTAAAGGGTGGTTTTACGCGGTTAAAGATACAAAAAAAGATGCTATTTTTATGTTATTTTGGCCAATTGTAGGTGCCTAGGCTCATTAGAGCAAAGATGTCTTAAACCTCGCCAATCTAATTCGAAGAAATATTTATTGGCATTGTGAATTTGAAAAGAAATTTAGCACGATCAGCTAACAGTTTGTCATTCATGGACAAGAGGCCAAAATAACAAATGTGCCTGGTCTCACCAGCTGCTTTCTGCATTTCTGTAATTTCTATCATGCAGATGGTTATTCTGCTAGAAAATTTTTTGCAGCATGCTATCCTGGTGTGAAACTGTCTTTGTATTTGCAAATCAGGGAGAGACTGTCTTCGTATTTGCAAAACAGGGAAAATTTCTATATAGAAGGGAAAATATTTATTTTGCAAAGTAGAAATTTTTTTCACATTCTTTATTCTGCACGTACAGTCTGACAACAATCCCCAAGTTTGATAACCTCCCCGTTTCAGACGTCAGTTGTGGTCCCAGTTCATCCCCCCCTCCAACCCCCCCATCCTTCTCACAATTGAGGGGAACTGCATGGGACGACAAAAGATGTCTGCAAAGGAGGCTACAAAATTGAGGTTCGTTGCATAAGGCCTTATAAACAGTGCTTGAAAAGATAAATAGTCAACCGAGCACTTTTATCATCGTTAACAAAGCTTGCTGACAGACAGAGAAATGTTTATTGTGTTAGTCTTGTTTGGTGACGAATAGTTGCCTGGAATCTGCCACCACCGGTCCCTACATATATTTGAGATTGCCTCTCGCGAGTGGGATAAATCACGACCTCGAATCAATGTCAAACAGTTATACTTCGGCGAAGACGCTGCTTCAGTTTTGTTTTCATTTAAGTTCATTGAACGTGGTATATAACTATTTTTTTCTTTTTTCTTTTATTCTTTACCTTGTCCATTTTTCTTTTTTTTCCTCCTGTCCTGTCTTTCCCTGTCCTCTCCTATCCTCTCCTGTCCTGTCCTTCTCTCTCCTGTCCTTTCCTGTCCTGTCCTGTCCTGTCCTGTCCTTCTCTCTCCTCTCCTGTCCTGTCCTTAACTGTCCTGTCCTGTCCTGTCCTTCTCTCTCCTCTCCTGTCCTGTCCTTAACTGTCCTGTCCTCTCCTGTCCTGTCCTTCTCTCTCCTCTCCTGTCCTGTCCTTCTCTCTCCTCTCCTGTCCTGTCCTTAACTGTCTTGTCCTGTCCTGTCCTTCTCTCTCCTCTCCTCTCCTGTCCTTAACTGTCCTGTCCTGTCCTCTCCTGTCCTGTCCTTCTCTCTCCTCTCCTGTCCTTAACTGTCCTGTCCTCTCCTGTTCTGACCTTCTCTCTCCTCTCCTGTCCTCTCTTGTCCTGTCCTTAACTGTCCTGTCCTCTCCTGTTCTGTCCTTCTCTCTCCTCTCCTGTCCTGTCCTTCTCTCTCCTCTCCTGTCCTGTCCTGTCCTCTCCTTCTGTCCTGTCCTTCTCTTTCCTGTCCTGTCATGTCCTCTCCTGTCCTATCCTGTCCTGTCCTTCCCTGTCCTGTCCTGTCCTTTCCTCTCCTGTCCTCTCCTCTTCTCTCCTCTCCTCTCCTCTCCTGTCCTTCCCTTTCCTCTCCTTTTCTCTCCTGTCCTTCCCTTTCCTCTCCTCTACTCTCCTCTCCTCTCCTTCCCTTTCCTCTCCTCTCCTTCCCTTTCCTCTCCTCTTCTCTCCTGTCCTTTCCTCTTCTCTCCTATCCTATCCTGTCCTCTCCTGTCCTGTCCTTCCCTTTCCTCTCCTCTTCTCTTCTGTCCCTCCCTTTCCTCTCCTCTTTTGTCCTTCCCTGTCCTGACCCCCTCTACTTCCTCTCTTCTCCCCCGTCTCTCTTCCTCTCCTCCCCTCCCCACTCCCTTCCTCTCCTCCTCCCTCCCCACTCCCTTCCTCTCCTCCTCCCTCCCCACTCCCTTCCTCTCCTCCTCCCCTCATTTATCAATCTGTGTTTTACAAAAAGACAACAGCTTCCTCCACCTTTATAGCCAATAATACCTGAAATCAATGAAAAATTTGTAATTTTTTTTTCTTTTCTTGTTACTGTTAAAACTATGCTTTAGCAATGTACATATGTAACCTTCCATGCCAATATAGCAAAGCTTTACCTTACCTTACCCTTCCTCTCCTGCCCTCCCCTCTCCTCCCCTATACGGCTATAGTGTCCTTCCCTCTCCTCTCCTCCCCTCTAGTGACCTCTCCTCTCCTCTCTTGTTTTTCCTTTTCTTCTCAGTTCTTCTTTTCTTTTCTCTTTTTTTTTTATAAACGCATTTTAAATCAAAACTGATAAGAGTAAAAGCAACCGAACATTATCTTTTTAAAACCGCAAAAAGTCGTGCAATAGCATAACTTTGAAACGGTTCCAATGAAGACGGCGATTTTTTTTATGTCAGTTGTGGGAAACTCGCCTGCTCAGCTATACAAACAAAATTTGGCAAACCATACACTTAGCTCATAACCTTGTAAGTATAACCCTGTAAACTTCTAACCTTGTAACTATTTGTTCCACCTTGTGATCAGTAAACAGCACGTTCCAACTTTCTTCTGAATGCCGACAGCCAATAAATTACAAGTATTCCTGCCCGGCTGATAAACAGTTGTTCATAATTATTCCGAGCCTAACCAAATTTACGTGCTATAAGTTGTTCTGCTTTTTTTAAAACATCGAATTATCAATTGAATTTAACCCACTCGATAGCAAGAAAAGTGATTTCCATTCGCAACGTTCTCAAGTATGAACCAAATAAAATGTTGTTTCGAAGTTAGATTTCCCTTTATTTTTCCTACTCAGAATCTCTTAAAAATCTTAAAGTGATTGGTTTATTTTTTCAAAAATATTTCGCCTAACTACAGAAAGAGGTTTTTTATTTTTGTCATGAAAACAAGGTGCTTATCATGTGACACCAGGTTTTTCAATCAGATGAAGGTTGTTTAAAAATAAACTATCAAAACCAAACAGAACTCAGTATACAAGAAATTTTTAGTTTCATCGTTTTGGACTTGGTAAAAACGCCAAGATTTTATTATCAGCCAAACAGCTTTACTTAAAATTAATTCTAAAAGCACTTTTTGAAGTGTAATACCACAATAAACATAAAAACCTACATCGGTAATTTGATTTGTGTATGAAGGAAATTATACTGAATTTAATTATGCATGTTTTTATATCTATAAAGAAAGGCGAAAGCGCTGTTACAAATAACCAATTGTGGTAGGATATTCTATTTCTAAAATCAAGCAATAAAAATTGTCAAATATAATCCATTTTGTGGAGTTTTTAAAAATTACCGTAATCCCCTACCGACTGGAAAGATGAAAGACATCTTACACTCATTTCCGTTAACGCCTGCCACCCTACCTGCCAACGGTCGGTTTCTTAAAAAAAAGTCTTAGTTATAAAAACGTAGTTGCACGATTTCAATAATAACTAATTTTAAACAATCAGCTATAGCCTTGATTTAAGTCGGCATGTGTAACATTTGTTAAGAATTTATAAAAGATATCATCAAAAACTTAAAATAAAACGTAATGTAACATAGAATATGCAAAGTGATGGGTTGGAACGGTAGGTTTTTTAAAAAAACATCGAACACATTTGAAACTGATTTTTTTTCACACTCCATTAAAACAATAGCAACTTTTTCTCGTAATTTTAAAAGACAATTCAAGGCTGGTTGCTGATATTCGCCGTAAGAGGGGACTAAGGATTCTAGACCTAAAGCAAGATGAAATTTGGAATAGTTGCTCGTGCGTACAAAGGAACTAAACCTTGTTTATATTTATCGCAATTCTCTAACAAATTTGCAGATTTGGCTGTTGTATAATTTACACCCAGTTTGTAAAATCATTTTTACGATTAGCTATATAGTATAGAGCAATGTACCTCTCTCTACCTTGCTAAGAGATTTCTCTTTACCTAAAGAATTCTAACAAAAGCCCAGATAAAGATAATCAATGATTGTTTTTCCAAAGTGAAAATTAATTTGCTATGTAACTTTTTTTAAAATAACTCCAGTTTGCACACTGAACCCTGTTCAAAGTTCAAGGTACAAAATGCGCTCTTTGAGTGTCTTGATACCGGCACACGTACTGACGTGAGTAAACTGGATCTCCCTTTAGTTTTACCACCACCAAGAGGCAAGAAACAACACCTGTTTGTCTTTCGCAATCTTGGACAACATGGAAATTGTTTTCTGACGCAACAAGAAAACCATCAGGTTTACAAATTGTTTCATATTTATCAATGCAACATACTAACTTGGCTCATTGTGTTTCACTATAGATGTCTATTGATTGACCTTTTTAATTGTTCAAAGGATCTTACACTCAACCGAGTGTAAGTTAAGTAAATGCGTGGATGCTGTTTCTACAGAAGCAGTTTTACAGATAGATAACTTTTACACCGTAGTATTCTTTTCATGCACTACGGTGAAAAACTTATATCGATTTGTAAAACTGCGAGTGTAAATTAAGATTCTTTTTTCTTCTAACTAATAAGATTTGCTTTTATTGTCATCCCACTAAACTCTAAAATAATCTATAAAATGTAATTTCACTTTCTCGTCTTTCTTAAACCCTAGGACACTTCAGTGTACGTTTCTCTTTCTCTCCTGAGAAAAGTCTCCGTCCATATTAAGAGTGGTTAAGATGCTGTCCCCTTTAGAAAGCTTGAAATAACCTAAATAAAGTCATATTTGTTTATGCCAGAGGCCGCGTCATGGTGAAGTTTTACTGATTTGCATTAAGATCAGTTTTCTATAAAGGCAGCATAGCCTGTGGTTAAATGCGGATGACTAATGTTTCGAATCCTGATCAAAACACTTAATAAGTTTGTCCACCATAATGCCTGGGTTGTGTTGGTGAAATGGTTGATCTCCTGTCTGTTGAGACCCGTGAATAGGGAAGTGGGGTAATTTTGATCATGAAAGAGTAATCCCGTTTAGCCACATCTTTATTTTGTTTCGACGCAAAATGCTAAATATAAACTTTTGACTCAGCTTTCACACTTTGCGTCTTGGTACACCTTTTGGCATAAGATGACCACCACTACTAGCTCTGCCGGCCAAGGCTGAATTGAGTGGAAGTACAGGTATTGTTTTTTGGGATCAGCTACTTAACCGACGGAAACTGCAGTCAGGGCCAGAAGAGAGACAGAGCTCTGAGCCAATTATGAATCCCCAAATAAAAGAAAAAACGTCCTCACAATTTGTTTGTTCGTATACGTTTGTTAAAATCATTACATTATTCAAAAATTTCATTATTCGTTCTTTTCCACCGTGTAAATGTCAAAGATTAAAAAATCTTACCTAATATAAAGGGCAAGGCAAAACTCCATTCATTCATCTCTCTTTGTAGTTTCTATATGATACAACATTAGTCGGCAAACGAACGTTTTTAATTAACTTGACCATACTCAGGATGATGAAAAATCGGTTTAAGTCGTTATCTAGATTAACACAGTTGTGCATTGCAATTCTATTTTCCTTTTCATAGTTATTACTCATTATAAGTTGCTTTCAATTTCTTTTCTTTTTGCTTTTTGCGCTCCCTGGCACAAAGTTTAAAAGTTTTCAGTCGTTTTTGTGCAACACGTTTTTTATATCAGAATGATACACACGTCATAGCTAATAGTAAAACTCCAACTGCTATTGGACATAAATTCCTTGGCTATTTACAAAGATAAAAAAAACTCTTAAAACATTATAAATTTGTTTGACTTATCCGTCAAATCCTTTGATTCAAATTAAAATTCGTTTTTTCGACTTCTCGCAATTGTTATCAAGACATGCATGTATCTGTCAGGAGTCAATGCCCTGAGTAGATGTATATAAACCTTCTCCCGGGAAAACTCACTAGTGAAATGAAACTGACAAAAATTATTTTTTAAGTTCTTTTTTTTTATAAAAAACTTTTTTAAGAACTTTAATTCGCTCATACTTGCGAAGAGGATCGTAAAAAAGAACGTGCCTCAGTATGCTATTCACTTGTTCAGAGTAAAACACCGTCCACAAGCGCGAGAAATTTTTATTTGAAAACAAAAGATGGGATACTGCGATCTATAGTATAGTTATTTATAACATCAAAAAATTGCGCCGGATTTTTGTGTTGTTTGGTCAACATGGACAATTTTCTATGTGTAACAATTATTATCTACCATATAAGAACTAACACGACAGTTTTTCATACAAAAATTTATCAATTTTGTTATTATTTTACACAAGCAAATAAAAAATGTCACATAAAATTGGTCGGGTAGACGTCGCTTGACACTACATTCAGTCCTATTAAGATATAATTTAATCAAAGAATCCAAAATTAAGAGTATATCATAACTCGTGTATCTTTAGATAGCTGGAGTTCATGAGGCGTACAGAGGCTCCGTCTCTCTGTCTACTTCATAATTTTAGCAAAAGTTCAAAAATTTTGAAGAAATATTAATTTTCATAACATTTAAAACATTTGTCACAGAAATCCTAAATATTTAAAAACGTTCACACAAAAAGTAAATGTTCTCACAAGAAAGGAGGAGTTTTTTGTCTTGGTTGTTAGTAAATTTAGTACATTTTCTGATTTTTGTTCGTGTTTGATTTTGAAAGCCAGTTACATTTGCAAAACAATAAATAAAAAATTTTTAAATCTTTTCTTTGCATGGGAGAAATATTTTTAAGCTAGACGGAGAAATATTTGCAAGCACGCACCGTGAAATGGAAATTAGACAATTCTAAATTTTAAACAGGCGAAACATTTTTTAAATGCACAAAATACTTTTCGCGTCACAAGTATCAATTAAGTGCTTGTTATGAATAGCGATCAGTGTTTATTTTCATTGATATAAAATGGAGAATTGTGGTTTTTCAAAATAGGACGAATCTTAGCCTGAGAGCTAAAACGATTCAGACATTTAAAAAGCTGGAGGTTTCCGACCAAAGGAGTGAAGTAGAAATGTTAAAAAATAATGTGAGGAAGATAACATTGGGTCAAAAAAGATTATTTAGGTTATCAATAATCATTTCATTCAAAAAAACAAAACAACATGAAAAGATTCGATTCAAACTCTGATACAGCAAACCTGTTTTCCTCCAGGTTCTTCCCACAATCGACAAACATCTGCTAGCAATAGCATGCAGGTATCAAAATTTCACTCGAATCTTCAGTTCTGGTGGTTCGATCGGCATCCTTTATAAAGAGTTCTTGAAAAACAATTCTAATTCATCCCACGGTAAAAAACAATGACAGTCTTTTCTATGAACAGAAAATAAATTCGCCCACCAACCGGAGATAAATAAAGAAAACAAGAGATACAATAGATGTTACTTCTCTTTGCTCATTTGTTCTTTGTTCTTCTGAAAAGCGAGACCAAAACAAACCTCGACGCGGTTTATGCTCTTTGAAATGATATGTTTTTAGTTTGGCCTAAAGCACTTCCGTAAGGGAAAAAGGTGTTGATAGCTGGTATGTGATCATGGGAGGTTTTTGTGAATATAAACATGGCAAATCTTCAGGGGTCATATGCAACCCGACACGGGGTCATTAAATTTCGTCTTTTTCCCGCCTGCTCACTTTTCGCCAATTGCAAAACGCGGGAAACGCACGCTCATAACTTTGGCGAACGATACTGGGTTAAGTATCCTTAAATTGACTTTAAAACCTCATTATGTTTCAAACCAACATTATATCTAATAAAATGAGCTCAAATCAGCAAAAGATTACTCCTAAACACGTCAGATTTGAAAATTCAGTAAAGACATTGTGTGGGGGATAGGGTCATTCCGGTCAAATTCTACAAATGATAAATTCATATTTGTGGGTTGACAAACTTGACATTGACCATTCCTGAACAAAACACCCCATCACAACAACACGCTGCGAACAATTATATTACCAGTATTGTTCTCAAACAATTTTCATTGGCCACTTTCCAAGCTTTTTAAAATGCTAAACAGAACATTCCAACGTGGCATAGATCTTAAAACTTGAAAGTAATAAGGAGAACAATTAGAGATTCTTAAAATATGCTTGCCGAACGATTTCCAAGAAAACAAAATTAAGAAACATTAGACTATATTTTTGAACGATTATGACATATTCTAAAAACTGGGGCCATTATGCGATTTCTTTTGGAGTTTGGAATTTAAGAAGACGTTTTGAGGTGTGAAATTGACAAAAAGCGCTGCTGTCTTATTATGCAACTTGCATGCCGAAGAAAAAAGGTCTTTCAGTTTCAAAAGCCGCGGATATGTTCAAGAATAACGGCCTAGAAATGCGCCAAGAACTTAGAAATCAAAAGATGACTCAGTTTCATAACACATTTGAGCTAAGATGTAGTAAAAGTAGGAGGCAAAGCGCTTTCAGATAGCGGACCGGCACAATAACACACGCCACCGCGCTTGATCAGTCATGTGCACACCAATTAGTGTTTTTATGTTATCCTTTAACACTTGACAGTTACAAAACATTGGCATTAGTGTAGAATATTTATTCATTCTTTTAGCATTTTTTCTTAGAAAAAACAGTTGAATAACTTATTTTCAATTAATATATTGGTTGAGAGTCTTTTTCGAAAAGATACTTCAGTTTTTAGGCGCCAAAAGAAATAAATTCACGTTGAGATTACAATCTGACGAACATGTAGTTGATTTTGGTAACAATCAGATCTGGTAATTTACAACTGTAAACGGCAAAACATGACCAGTTGATTGGTCGATATTGATATCTATTCTTTCTTTTGATTGACAGCCAAATCAAGTTTCAAAATAAAACACCACGTGAGTGAGTATTTCAACCACACCTTTGTCATCTAACAAAGCTGCTGATTGGCTGTTATAGCATGTGCAACAAACTGTCATAATTTCAAAGAAACAAGCGAGAACATGACGGCGAGTAGATTGCAAATTTCGCACATGTGCTGTGCGATCAATGGATTCCGGTAGTTGCCCACCACTGACCTTATTGTAAATTCCAGGTTTTCGGCACCCGAAAAATCAGATTCAATGCGTTTGGTTGGGGACGTTATGGCAGAGAGCTTGGTTCAGCCTTCAAGGTACAATTATTGTCCGTTGTGTCGTAATGAGTATGAAAACCTTAAAGTTTTGCCCTGTTTACACACTTTCTGTACGAGATGTTTGACGGAAGCTGTTGAAAACGGTCGTTTGAGTTGTCCAACTTGTCGAATGGCTGTCCCGTTGTCGGAGGACGGACTAGAATCCTTGCCATCTAATATACCAAGTGCAAATAGCATCTTCGATGTGCTTGTAACTGACGAAGGTAACTTCAGTCAAAGCTCTAGTTTAATTCGGGCAATGACTATGATTTGTGAATGCAGTAGTTGTCATGAGGGTTCAATGGTCACTTCTCATTGTAAAGATTGTAGCGAATTTTTATGTGATAGCTGTGTGCGAGCCCATCAAAGAGTTCGCTTAACTAAGGAACATAGAATTGTGTCGTTTATTGAGGAAGCCGGTCGTTTGAGAGTTGATCAAGGACTTGCATCACAATCACCGCTGTCAATTCTTTCAACTAGTCCAGTAAGTAGTGGTGCATCAACCATTTCATCGCCGGCCTTGAATATTAGCTCACTAGCATCAGAAAAACTGCAAAACGACGATTTGGAACGCTGTGAAACACATGAAAATGAATTTTTGAGGCTTTACTGCGAAACCTGCTTTCAGCCAGTGTGTCGTAAATGTACTCTTAAAGAACACAGAAACCATAATTTCGTGTATTTAAAAGATGTTACTGAAAATACTAAAAGTATGGTTCTTAAACTTACCGCTGATGCGCAGGTCGAAGCTGGAAAAATAGAAGAAGCTATGAATTCTGCTCAGTTATTGTCTGAAAAAGTAGAGTACAGAGCGCAGATTGTGAGCAACGAAGTGCGAGCTACGATTGGAAGGCATATGAAAGCGTTGGAAGATCGTGAACGTGAATTATTACGAAGAGTTGAAAAGATCCGTCAAGTTAAAGGTAAATCATTGCATTTACAAATTGAGGAACTTAAGACATTATTGAATAAGTTAATAAATTTAAAAGAAAAGTCTGAAAGAGCTTTGGAATTAGGAACTGAAACAGATCTAATGGCAGTTAAAACTCGGTTGACCGAAACCCTCAATGATTTCAGATCGAAGCGTGGGTTGCTGCAGATACATGAGGACGACGCCATTTTATTCACACCTCCTGATTTAGCTTTGCAAACTGCTATTAGCTCTTTAGGAATTGTCACAAGTAGTACATTTTCACCTTATTCAGTAGCGACGGGAGAAGGGTTGCGGAGGGGAATTCGCGGTAAGTCAGCAATGTTTGTTGTGCAGGCCAAAGACCACCAGGGTGAAAATCGATGTGTCGGAGGTGACCCCATAAGAATTGTGATTCTCGGGCCTGATGGTATTTACTCTCGGGGAGATGTTTTAGATCGTCAGAATGGAACTTATACAGTTTCTTATAGGCCTCAGCTTGAGGGAGAACATGTAATTTCTATTACGATAAGAGGACAACACATCCAGGACTCCCCTTTTCGAGTTACTGTTAAGAAAGGGCGGAACTATGCTGGCATCGGGCCAGTCAAATTGTCCTTTGGCACTGAGGGAGAATCCGATGGTCAACTTTGTAGACCATGGGGTGTTCACTGTGATAAAGATGGCAATATTATTGTTGCAGACCGCAGCAATAACCGCATTCAAGTCTTTAACAGCTGCGGGAAATTTCTTCACAAGTTCGGATCTGCTGGTTCAAGAAACGGTCAGTTTGACAGACCGGCGGGGGTGACTTGTGATGGAGATGGACGAATTATTGTGGCCGATAAAGACAACCATCGTGTACAGATTTTCAAACCGGACGGATCGTTCATTCTAAAATTTGGTGAGAAGGGTAGTAAAAATGGGCAGTTTAGTTATCCATGGGACGTAGCAGTCAACAATGAAGGGAAAATTCTTGTTTCGGATACCCGTAACCACAGAGTACAGTTATTTACTTACGATGGTCAATTTATCAATAAGTATGGTTTTGAAGGAGCACTGTGGAAGCATTTCGACTCTCCTAGAGGTGTTGCATTTAACCATGAGGGGCATATGGTCGTGACAGATTTCAACAACCATCGTTTACTTGTGATCAGCTCTGACTTCCAGTATGCACGCTTTTTGGGAACGGAAGGAAGTGGCAATACACAGTTTCTTCGTCCTCAAGGAGTTGCTATTGACCAAGAGGGGAACATTATTGTTGCAGACTCCCGTAACCATCGAATTCAGATCTTTCAGCCAAATGGAAATTTCCTATGCAAGTTTGGAACACACGGCTCTGGAACGGGGCAGTTAGACAGGCCATCAGGAATCTGTATTACACCAGAAGGTCTGATTGTAGCTGTCGACTTTGGAAATAATAGAATCCAAGTGTTTTGATTTATCAATATTTTTCTCTTTTTAACGGTTGTTCTTTTTTTTTTGCGGCTTTCTGTAGGTTAACAGCCATTCAAATCATTATGTTCGTTTTAATTTGTATCAGTTTTACTGAAGTAAAACTAACAGTCTTATTGACATTGCCTTTTTTAAGTTAAAAGTAAATAAAAGCTAGTTTAACGAACTTTCTTTTTTTAACTTTTATTGAATGATATTTTCAAATCCTTATTCGTGTATGTGTGCTGTAAAATTAAGATTATTTTGTTCAATTTTTTATTCAAATGGATAAACGTATTGGATACATATCTGTTATTAATCAGTTTCATTCATATGCCAATCGCTCATTTTCTACGTTGTTGATTTTTGCTTCAATCCCGTTTTTCATAAAATAATCATTAAATGTGTTTCATCCACTTGGATTCTATTTTCCAGAGTTACTTATTTTCCCAGTTTAATTTCAATTAGAACAGAAAATACTTTCAAATGTTTGAATAATTTTTCATTTACGAATTAAAATAATTTGAATCACGGCGTGCTCTCAGACTCGGGGCAAGTCCGTTTTTATTTAATCTATAAATACATATTTCTATCTAGCTATTTAAAATTTTTACCAAAAAGAAAATTTTACGCGTTTTGTTTGCAAAAGGTCAAGAAGACTTAATTCAAGGAAATATTATTTTAAAATTAAGAAGTTTGAATGAACATCGAATTTAGGACGAGAATAGCTCAAAAGCGTTAGCAGGACATTTTGTTAAGGAAAAGGTGCAAAGTAAAATGAATACAGATAGTTTATGGAACTTAGGCTTAGAGTTAGATATTTCATTTTCTCTAGAATTGCGTGTATTGAATTTTCACACTAGAGATGTGCGTGTCGTTTAACTTATAGTCCTTTCGTAGTACAAGTAGTTTCCATTTTAGAATATCCTTCTTCGATATGTAAATGATAACTTGAGAGTATATAATTAATGGCTTTACTTTTGGAAGAATATGGTCAGGTTACTTGCAATGATCTACCGGCGTTATATGCTGTCTTTGCAAATTGCATTAAGATGTGATAATCTTATGTTTCTTCGATCACTTTTAAATCGCCGGCTAAAATGAAGTTTAAGAATATTTCTCATCAAGTTTAAAATGTTCAATTTTAGAAAACAGCAGCTGGTTGCTTCTGTTTATTTTTGAAGGAATTCAATTGTTGTTTCGAACATAGGTAATCCAAAAATGACAATAGCGTTGATTCCTTGCTCGCTCATTCGGTTTCAAAAGCGCCGATGTTCTTTATGAAGCTCCCTAGGGTCCATAAATTAAGCGAAAAAGCAAGCTCAATGGTATTTGAATAATTTCTTACAAACTGAATTCAACTGCGGAAAAAGAATTTTTTTAGGTTGTTTTTCGCATTTTAATCAGTTGTAAGTATTTTTTAGAATACGATAAACAATAGAATATCAATACAAAATACGTGATAAAAATTACTTTTTCCAAGTCTAATGAAGTTAAAGTTGCAATTGCCTAGCTTCTTTTTCATTTTAAGCTTTCTTTGTGAAAGTTTTTGGACATTTCATTAACTAGTTGTTTAGTTTGTCCAATATGACAGCAAAAATTGCAATTAACATGAACTTCAGCTAGAAAACCATTTGTTTTAAAAATTCTATTCAGCGTAAGTTTGAACTGCAAAGTTAACAATAACTTAAGTATGTAGAAGATATCAAGATTAGTAATAGATCACTTCTTCTTTGCATACAATGCAATTAGCTGCAAAGCAGAGTTTTTTCAACTTGAAATCTAGTTTTCAAAGCACTTAATGTTTTGTAATGCTGTTAGTAATTCAAGTGTTCATTCACATGTGCATCAGTAAGATTGATAACATCATTCAAATAAGAATAGTTATTGACGTTTCTTAGTTTTTGTTGTTCAAATTATTGTTAGCAACAATAGCACATCTTTTGCTAAGAACTCTGAATTTCTTTAAGTAATATTCTGCTTTCCAGTCTTTTATATTGTGTATGTGTTTCGTTTTAATTCTTTATGTTTGGCTATTAGTTCTTGAAAACTGTTTTTACTCTTTCCTGAATATCAGCTAAAAGTGTGTTGTTGTTGCTAAAGACTTTTTAATTGTAGTTTTATTAATTAATGTAATGAAGAATGTCCTGTTAAATAGGGAATGAAATGGAAATTTACAACAGCAGGTAATTGTAAATTAAATGCAAGCAGAACATTTCCCCTTCAAAGCTGTAGTTGCTTTGCATATACTTCAGTTTCGTAGTCTTTATTAAAAAACCTTGCACTCTTCCTTTAAATCTTACACAGTGATCTCTTCTCTCTCCTCTCCAATGCAGTTTTGAATGGGTTTTGTTTCTGTTGCATTATGAACAAATTATTTATGAAAGATTAAGTTTTATTCACTGTTTATTAGTAATATATTGAAAGCAATGAATTGCCAGATGCATAATTTTCCAATAAAATGAAGTTGTATTTTACATGTGATTATGATTTAATGAGTTTCACTATCATTATATTATGGTATCAGCAAGTATAATGAAACTTAGATTTAAATTTATATGGTATTAATTTAAGACTACTTCATTTTAACGTGCTCTGACAGTGGTTGTAATGTTATAAAATTTGGTGTTCATTGAAACATTTGAAAGAGAATAAGTGGAAGGGGGTGGCTCGGTGAATGTTGAAGATAAATCTTCTGTAAAGGGTATTAGTGTTTAGGAAGTTATTTTGTGACTTTGCTTAACCCTTGCAATTCTTTGACCATGCATTTAAGATCACCATCATTGATATATTTTGTGACTGTGAAGACAGTTGTGAACGCACCACATTTTAAAAAAACATATATTTCCATTAAAGCTGATTTTTTGTTTTTCAGTTTATGTAATTAAAATGATATCTTTGTAAACAAATTTATTATGAATGTTTCACTTATCATTACAGGATAATGTTTGCTAGTGTGATTTAGTATTTTTTTTTTATTATTTAAACAAGCTTTATTAAGCTGTATGTGCTAGGTAAGTTTTTTCAACAAATAAAACACAATTTCATTTAACTCTCAGGCAATGCTTTAAAGATAATACAATAAAGGAGACTCCTTTTTTTCTCCAAAGTTGATTAATGTGCATACAATATACTTTTTAAACAATAACTGGCTATAAAAATGATAGCTAATCATTATAATTTAATGAATATTTTAAAAAATTTGATTAATTTAATATGGATACTTAAAGTACATAAATATTACTCTTGTTTTAAGGTAAATTTGTAGGTAAGTTGTTTGAAACTGTTTTAATTGAAACAAATGCCCAAAAACCTTTAGTATACCATTGTAAAATGAATTTTATAACTGATGCTTTGGACTGTAGTCCATTGTAATGAATAGCATTCACTCCATCTCTGGCAGGACTACAGTTTAAAGCTTATTTTCACTGCAGCGTAAAGGTTATCAATTTGTAAAACTGTTTAAGTAGAAACTCTCACACAGCATTCCATTTATGACAAAAACTCAAAAATATAGTGTTGCATGTTATAGTTTCCAAGGTCAGTGCATAGCACAAGTAAGTATTCTCGGAAATCATTGGGCCTTATTTGACCTTTTACCAGAGTACTATCTGTATCAGAGATAACTTGAAATGCTTAAGATATCTGAATGGTTTAAAGTGTTAACCACAGTCATTCACTTTGTGTCCCTAATTTGCATATTGTTAACAACTGCCTAAAACAATTGGAGTCATTATATCTGAATTATTCTACACTCCTCTCATGCAAGACCTACAACAGACTACACATAATAAAGTCTAGACTTGTCTGAAATGAAGTGTTGCGTAATATAGTGATAAAATCAATGATACTATTTAAAGAAATAATTAAATTTTCGGTGAGTAAAACTGACTAATTGTAATTTATTTGGTTCTTCAAGTATTCTATTTTTCAAAGAGGATTTTTCACTTTATTTCTTATTGACAGTAAAGGAAACTTGGTTGTTAACCTAAATCTGTCTAGAAAGAGGTTAAAAGGTCAAGGTTTAAATACTTGTAAAACAAATATACACTCATGTTTTGAATTTTTTTGACAATCTCGAGGATTACTCACGCAACAGACTAATGCTATTAATACCAATGACGTAGTCCACCAAACCAGGATCTTGAACAAAATTGTGTAATGTTTGAATTTGTTGTCTTGTGTATATTTGTGATGATGCCTATAACTAAGGCATTAAATTTTGGCGGAAAAATATTCAAAATCAGTAACAGAAGTACTTGTACTTGTCCATGCTTACAAATTTAGGAAATGTGATACTAATTGAAACATGTATTGAAATCAGATTGAAATTTAGTTACTGTTTGCCTGAGGGTATGAATTAAAATGCAAGAGAAAAACTGTCAAAAATGGGCTTTGGTATGTATAATATGAATAAAATGATGAAAAATCATGTTCATTTTGTCTATATAATTTAATACATAGACAAAGTTAAAATACTTTATAAAAAGGTCATTTAGAATCATCTGGTAAACATTTAGGTGTGTTGGGAAGAACTTACTAGTTCTGTATACCTGGCATAATTCAGACAACTTGAGTTAATAAGATCTTTTTAGGGGACCATTTCTATGTGGTTGCTTTGAAAATGGGCTAACATTTGATATGTCTGTCCTTATATTTAGCTTTTTACAACAACGGTTGGAATTATTGAAACCTTGAGCTCTCTAATTTTTGAGTCAGGTAAATTATTTTAAATGGTTGAGGACAAGAAAGTTTCCTCAGACCAAATAATGTAAGCAAACCTACAGTTTAGCAGTACGTTTTTGCTTAAAGCTATAATTAGCCTGCCATGCTAAGGTTTTCAAGACAAATCCTAAAGAAACTTCTAAAATTTTGCACTTGCATTTTAACTCCACTGATATTAAACGTTAAAACTTCAGTCTCTATCTTTCAAGATTTGGGCAATTCTGAAAATCGTGTGTATAAACAACAACAATTTAAGTTTTTTTAACTTTAATGCATATGCAGATAGAATAAAAACTTTAAGAAGCTTATAATTTATAAAAAGGTCATTTTTGTCTCTAATCTGCAGTAGCACGGTGTATGACATTTGCAGGCCGCCAGACTGCAGACTTGACTCAAACTAAATTCTAATCCTGACTCTAACGCTAATCCAAACCCTAACTGATTTGGGGCTAGGAGTAGGTTTTGAGTTAGAGTTTAGTATATTTTTTAAGGATAGGGTCGGCAGTCTACAAATGTCATACACCAGCATTAACGTAGACTTCACAATTTTTGATGTACATATACTCCATGAAACCTGTTTGCTTGCTTTGAGAGTTTTGGCAGTTTGAACAGTAAGAATTGATTGCCTTTGGCAATATTCCTTTATTGTTTTGTTTCTCAAGGTCAATAGAAATAAACAGTTTATAAACAAATTGGAGTTGTAAAGTAATTTATTTCTTGTAAAAAAATTCCAAAGTTTCAAATATTTCCTATGATAAATGCTAACCAAACATATACATTAATTTCTTTTAACCCTAAGGTTGAATAAAAATGTTAAGCATAACCCATTCTTCTGAGCTACTAACGCTCATCTTTTATGTAATGAAGGTTAAAACAGCAAGAGATCTGGGGCAAGGGTACTATATTAGTTTTTGGGTAGGGGTGTGCCACCTTAACCTCAAAACCTTGACACTATCCCAGGCCTATGAATACTTAAAATTGATACCCTAAGTACTCCAGACCCTACCCTTAAGTTAACATGCATTAAAAGCTGCCTAACTTTCCCAGTTCCATTATGCATTATCAATAATGCATAACAAATATGAAATGCAATACTGTACAAATCAAGTTTCCAGTTGTTATTGATGAAGCTATGATTGATTCCCCATTCACACTGTGGAATAGTTGATCGTGAGTCTGGGCTATAGTCCCTCAAGAGCTTGTAAATCCAGACTAACAGTTGTTAGTCATTTCACATCATTTTTTATTTCAAATCCAGTGATGATGCACTGTAAAATCTTTTATGCTTCAACACTGACAAAATTTTTCAGGATTCTTCTGTTGATATGTGACATCATCGACTTGAGCTGACGCTGAGGACCAATTTCATAAGAAGTGATTGTATCTGTTGTGCCAAACATGTTCAGTATGGTTTCATGCCATCTCACTGGTTTGACCAGCTGATGCACAAGTAAGCTACAAGTAAAACAAAATTTAAAAAACTATGTTAAAGCAAAAAATAATTATCATAAATTATCAAAACAAAATGTTCTTTATAAATTATTAAATAAAAATAATAACTAAAATTATTTAAATTTAAAAAAATTACCATAAGGCCACTTAAAAAAAATCCCGGTTTATCATCAGCGCATGCACTGATTTTTGCCAGCACACTGACTTCTTTTTTTATTTTTTTGATAAAGAAAATATATGACGAAAAGTCGAGAAACATTTTCCATGTTGCATAGCAATTAATAGAGTGATAAATCATTCAGCCGGCAGCATATTACGACACTTGATACCTTTTTCTATGCATTTGTGTCCCACCCGTTTAGCCATTCAAACTCCACCTTAGAAATGTCACTTTGTCCAACGTAGTTTGTTAATTGGTGGTGCAGATTTATT
>JAPEIX020352475.1:0-14156 GCA_026122405.2 Zoanthus sansibaricus
GGACATGGTGTAAATCCCATGAATATCTTTTTTTCTAAGATTTTCTTAATTCCACTCTTTTCAAATAAATTTACTGTATCGAATTTTCCAGGACTAGCTCTTAAACTTTCCATATTTTTCCTGAGGTTTTAATGGATTTCCGAGTCTCTTTAGATGTAGGATAAACAAAAAAAATTGTGGCGGAAAATTTAATATACACTATTTGAGTGACCACAGCAAACTTGACTTACCAGGGTCAGATAACATCTGAGACGATATCGATAACAACCAGAGGTTTCTGTGCCGACATTCTGCTGTTGCTGGTAGAAATAGATCGAGGTCTGACAACTTGCTTTGCACAACTATAAATTCCTACTAAACGTCGAGCTAACATCGGCAAACTCGAATCTTGTACCATGATGCATCGGGCCCTTGCACAGGAAGCCCAGTTGATTGGTATCCCTCGTTGTCGTTTGTCTTTATCTCAGCCCAGCAGTCCAGATAGATATCTGAACAGATGTAACTGGAACATTGCTGATTTTAAAAAAAGTTACTCTTATCAACAGGATACCTAAATTGTGTACAATTCTAAAAGCGCTTTCCTCCAAACAAACCGCCGCCCATTCTTTTAAGAAAGATGCGAGAGAGAATAACTAAGCTGTTTCAGAATGAGATGGTTGTAAAAAATTTAAAAAAAAATAGAAGCTTGACGTTTCGAACTTTGCCGGAGTATAAAAGTTGATTACATGCTCTTAATTCAATTCAATTTCAATTCTTTATTCACACTATATAATATATTTACATAAATGACGCAGTAGGAGAATAAAACAGCTTACAGATAATAATTAACTAAAACACATTAAGTTCATTTGTGTACGGTGTCCAAAGTAGCAAAAGCTTTCTCGTTGGACATCGTCATGTTGAAATAATTGGCAGCATTAAAGTGAGGAATAAAAATCTCATTTAAACAAATAATATGGAACAGTGATAGAACATACTAAGTGATTGAACATTGATAGAATATACTAAGCAAGGTCAGGTTTGGTTGGTTAGAAGACAGGACTTCCATTCTTTCTTAAACTTATGATATGGCAGACACTTGAGACAAGGTGGTACAGTCTCCCAGATTTTTGGAGCGGAGAATTTAAAGGACGTCTTACCTAAGTTGGTGGATACTCTTGGCCTAAAATAATTCAGATTACTGACAAATCTTGTATTATGATTATGTATACGCGATGCTGGAGTCAGGATATCAAGGAAAATATCTGGAATGCTATCAGTCTCATTTCTCATTCTATGTATAAAGCAACAAATTTTTAATTTATATATACTATCTAATTTAAGGATTGTTAGGAGTTTGAAATAAGGAGCAGCACTCTCTCTAGGATGCACAAAGAAGATGGTGCGAAGACATTTATTATGCTTAATACGAAGACAATCTAATCTGGTTTTACTGGCACAGCCCCAAGCAAGAATACCGTAACTCAAATAGGGATATATTAAAGCATAATAAATTTGTTTCAGTATATTCAGATCTATGTAATATCTTAGTTTTGAAAGAATTCCTAAATTTTTAGCTAATTTATTATTTACATGTTGTATCTGTGGTTGCCAATTGAGATGTTTGTCTATATAAACTCCCAAGTACTTTATGTAATCTTTCTGTTCAATACCAGTGATATTTATCTTTGGGTGGCACCTAGATGATGAGACTAACATGTAATTGGTCTTTACAGTGTTAATAGATAATTTATTTAGAGCACAGTAGTTATAAATTTGTTTAAGCTCTTGATTCATTACGGATTCAAGCTGTCTTAAGTTGTCGCTAGAGTAAAATAAATTGGTGTCATCAGCAAAGCTCCGCACCGAAAGTTTGTCAACACAGTTTGGTAAGTCGTTCACATATAGTAAAAATAAAAGAGGACCTAGAGTCGAGCCTTGAGGTATACCGCAGGTAATATTTTCATAGCTAGATTTAGTAGAGTCAATTTTGACATATTGTCTTCGATTGTGCAAATAACTTTCAAACCAATTATGTGGTGTACCCCGAATTCCATACAAATATAGTTTAGAGAGCAGTATTTTATGATTTACTGTATCAAATGCTTTTGATAGGTCGAGAAATATACCACATGTTATTTGACCTTTGTCAGTAGCTAGCTTCAGATTGTCAGTAATTTCAAGAATGGCTTGTTCAGTGGAATATCCTTTCCTAAATCCAAACTGATATTTGTACAAGATTTGATGTTTACATATAAATGAATATAACTGATTATAGACTAGGCGCTCGAGTACTTTACTAAAAGGTGAGAGAGTTGCTATGGGCCGATAGTTGCTAGGGTCAGTAGCTACACCACCCTTATATACTGGGGAAATTTGCGAGACTTTTAAAATATCAGGAACAATTCCAGTTTCAATAGA
Source organism: Zoanthus sansibaricus (assembly GCA_026122405.2). Classification (NCBI taxonomy): domain Eukaryota; kingdom Metazoa; phylum Cnidaria; class Anthozoa; order Zoantharia; family Zoanthidae; genus Zoanthus; species Zoanthus sansibaricus. The sequence continues at coordinate 2,401 of JAPEIX020352475.1, forward strand.
CTGGTTATAGATATATGTTAAAGGTATTGACAATGGCTGGGCAGCTATTTTAATTAATTTATTAGGAATATCTAAGGATGACTTATGATCGTTTAAACCTTTAAATAGTGAACATACTTGGGTTTCAGTAACACAGGACATAACAAAGCTAGCTACTGGAGTCGTTCTTATGAATTGGGTCGGGCTTCCATCACAATTTTCAATTCTTTTCGCCAGGTTTTGACCCACATTGGCGAAATGTTTATTAAACTGATCGGCAATCTCAGCCTTATTAGTGTAAGCTCTATTATTACATTTAATTTTTGAGATAGGGGTTTGTCTCTTTGAGTTGCGCTTAACTAGCATACCAATCAATTTCCAAGATGCCTTCAGGTTGTTTTTACATTGGTCAAAGTGTTGTGAAAAGTAGTTCTTTTTGCAAATGTTCTTAAGCCAATTCAATTTGTTAGCATACTTTTTATATTCTGTCACCTTAATTGGATTATTAGAAAGAAAGTGTGTTTTGTATAATTTGTGCTTAGTTTTGATTGATTTAAGAATACCATTAGTTATCCACGGCTTAGTACACAATTTCTGTTTCTTTTGGGACAATTGCCTAATTGGTGCATGTTTATCTGCAATTGATTTTATCAGGTCAGTTATTTTAGTAGCTGTCTCATGCAGATCATTACTATAGATAGCATTCCAGTTGACTGCATTGATATCCTGTAAGTAAGATTCTTGATCAAAATTGCTGTAATCTCGATAATACTTAATAGGGTTGTTTTTCTTAACTGGAATATTTGTAACACAGACAACTGGGAGGTGATCAGAGATATCCACCATTACAATCCCAGAAACAATTTTGGATGTACTGTTAGTATAAATATGATCAATTAATGTAGCTGAATGATAGGTCAGACGTGTTGGTTTAGTAATAACTGGTAATAAGTTATTAGAATACAGCATGTCAAGGTAAGCCTCTGTAGGTGGGTGCCTATCACATTTAAAAAAGTCTATATTCATATCACCAAGGATATACAATTGGTATCTGTTTGGGTTAAATAACTTCATTGTTTCGTCAAGTTTTCGATTAAATTCATCAATGTTCGCATCTGGATGTTTGTAGATACAGCCAACCAAGATGGGTTTTTTGTTTTTGGGAGTAGCTATTTCAACCCAAACAGATTCCACAAGAGGCATATCCAAAGTTATATCTGACCTTGGAAATGATGTTAAAGCTTTACTGACATAAAGAGCAACCCCTCCCGCTGGGGTTGGAGAATCAGCTTGGTAAATGCTATAGTTAATCAACTCAGTATTGAAAGTAGTATTTGCATTTAGTCTGGTTTCAGAAACTCCTAATACATCAGGCTGTTCACTTAAAGAATACAGCATATCTTCAAGCAAGCCAATATTTTTGGATAGGCTTCTGATATTACAATGAAGAAATGAGAAGGATTTCGCTCCTGATTTACTTAGAACCTTATTCAAACTAGAAATATCATAATAATCAGATTGAGGGTTAATTAATATATGATCAGGGTCAGCATCATCAAATTTATCAGGATTGGGTAGCAAATTATATAAATCTAAATCTTTTAAATTATCTATCTGCAAGTGACAGGATCCACCTAGAATATGAAATTCTCTGTCATCCAGGTTATAAAAAGGTAAAGCTTGCAGGCTATTTTGGGGATGATTGAAGTTGAATATATATGTGTCTATAGGTTAGATATTATTATAGAGCACATAAGTGAGGGAAGAAAAAAAAAAAGAATTACGAGTAATTGCTTATCTGATCGATGTAGTCTTCAAATTCCTCATGTGTAACAAAAGATTTGGTTTCTGAAGAATCATGAGCCTTCAGCATGATCTTCCCATTTGCAGTCCATAGGTATTTATAATTGTTCTTTCGCTTAAAGTCATTAATACGGCCAAAGAGTTGTTTGCGATAACCTGTGAGAGATTCATTGATGTGGATTTTATTGTTGCTAATAGCACCGAGACCCATTGCGGCTTGTACGGACGGCAAGTTGCTTATATTCTTTCTTATTAGATTCCTGCGTTTCTTGTACATTTCTTCTCTTTTATCTCTATGTACAAACTTGGCAATCAACCGATGCTTCACATTTTTGGTATCCGGAAGCCGGTGAACTGCTGCTAAGTGGACGTCTTCAACATTTACATCGATTAAAGTACCAATCTCTTTGATAAGCTGCTTTGGATTTTCCTCCGGTAGTACTGGAATGCCCGTTATTTCCAGACAGTCTCTTCGAGAGTATTGTTGGACTTCGTCGATTGCACATTCAATTCTGTAGACTGCCTGCTCCACACGGTTGGTTCGCTCGGCCAAGCTGTCGGCGATCTTTGTCAGCTCAGCATCCTTTTTCCCCAGCGTGTTTGTCGTTTGGTTCAATGTTTTGAGCGTATTTAGAACAGACTCGTACTTTTCCGATATAAAGGACTGAGATTTCTCTATCCCGTCAACACGTGCTGTCAAGGTCTTAATACTAGTTCTGAGTGCTTCGAGTTCGCTTTTCAATTCACGCTTAATACTAGGCAAAAATTCTTCCTTCCATATTTTCCGTAAGTCATTGACATTCAGATAACCTTTCGAATCCATCATTGTAAATGAACTCGAAATTAAGTGGTTAAGTAAAGATAGGTTCAATTACTTTCATGTTCACCACCAATTCACCATGCTGCCGCCATTTTGATCATGCGCCATACCTTTTGATGAAGAGAAAACGTTCTCATTGTGGCTTCAACGCCATTGAGCGCTATCGAGCTCAATTTTCGTCACTATTTTGAACGGCTTTTTACACGTCTTTCATTCAATCAGACCGCAATAAAATGGCGTTAAACTAAACTGTAATTAGTTTACTTAAAAATGTTTCTTTTGGACACGGATTATGTTCGATTTTTAAGATTTTAAAATGTTAAGGGTTACGACTTGCAAATTACCATTTTTCCTTGCGAACGATTTTAAAATGTTTTAAGAACATTGACAGTAAACAGTAACATAATTTGTTCACTTTACTCTAAACCTACTAAAATTCGATCAAGGGCTTCCTTTTTTAAGGTTAGAAAAAACAGGTTTTCAATTGTTGTTCAGCTGGCTTGACGATGGTTGTTTTCGGATGACTGATAAACAAAAAAATATCGAAATCTAAAGCAAAATGGGCAGTTCCCCCTCTTCATCCATTTCTGGAATGTGAAAATTAAACGTCTTTTTTTAATCTATGATCATTTTAGGCAACACTGTATTTCAAAAAAACAACGCGAGAAGAAAAGCTGATTTCCTTTGTGCATGAGCGACGAGCGGATGGAAACCGTGTTTGCTTACTGTAATACAGAACGGCTTTTTCAACCAATTACAGAAATCCTACTTTTTAAATTATTTTATAAAATGATCTAAAGGGAAATGTCAAAAACATCTACCTGTAGTGAAATGTCCATTTGCTGTAAAAGCAGAAACCTTTAATTGTCACCATAAGAACTTACATTAATTAACGAAATGAATTCCACCCCTTCAATTTCAAGTTAATTTTGTCATTTTTCTGAAGAAAACATCTTAAAAAATAACAAACCATTTGTAAATAAGAGAATATGGAACAATTTTAAATTAATGTATGTTGGTTACAAAATGGAGCGTTCTCACACATTCCCCAGAGACGCAAAAGACAAGAGCGGCCATGTTGGGTGTTCTAAACAAAAGAAATCATCAAAATTCTTTGGTTCAAAGAACCACAACATGGCCGCTATGACGTCAGGTGAAAGCGCTATAGAGCTTTCTTTCTTCCCGTTTAGATTGCGGAAGTGCAGTGCTGTAAGTTTATTCAAGTTGCCATTTCTTAGAATTGTGGTACTCGCATTTTTCCTTGGTTAAAGAACATATTTGTAATATTTAGTAAGATTTCCGGAAACGACTTTATTGAAATCTTCGTACTATAAATTCGTGATCTTTTGAAAACATTTAAAGTATGTATGACAATTTTTTTCTTTATTTTCTTTATTAGGTACACAAAAAGGGAAAATGGGTTTGAAAACGACGGGAAAAGATTATTTCCATGATTTTTAGCGCCCAAAAGATGCTAAACTATACTTTTAATTAATAAATGTACCAGAGACTGGGGCGAGATTTTGGATCATGACGTCAGTTGGTTAAAAAATGTGTTGTTTAGCTGCTTGACTCCTCTCTTGGTTTACTCTGAGTTTTGCTTTAAAACTGCACTTAAATATCTTTATTGAATTTTATGTCAAGCGAACTGATTACAGTGAGATTTAAAGTTCTGTAGAGATCGCAAGGTATTTTTGCAAACCAATTTACGTCACAAGTAACCTTTTGGCCGTGCGATTTATGGTGCAATTTTAAAGCCAAAATTTCAAAGTATATAAAGTCTAAAAAATTCAAAATTTCAGAAAACTTTAAAAATACTTATTATATAACACTATGGGCTATAAATATAATAAGAAACAAAAAAAATTGTCATATACACTTTACTAAAAAATTGTTTTAACTGAGGAATTGCTTGCAGATTTTTGAAAAGTTTGTATTTTCGAGATTCTATTCAATTTCTTTTTTAAATTTTGCATAAAAATGAAAAGAAATAATAAATCCCAATATATCTACAAACAATTGGTGTAAAAGGTTTAACAAACAGTTCTGAACAATCCGTGTTTTCTGGCCAAATTCTCGGAATTGATTTTTGATTAACGATGAAATTATATACCCCATTAATCTATATGTTTACAGATATATGTTATCTGTACAGTAAACTGCTAATAGAAATATAGATTAAAGTAAATATATACGCACAAGTAAATCCATATTAAATTAATTTTTGATTTTTGAAGACACAATCTGTCACTAGCCTAGCGGTATCGGAAATTTGGAGTCACCGCGAGCAAATGCGTGGTTCACAATTGAACCCCTATTAAATGGTTCAGACTGATTTCACCAAACAATTGTCATACCAAATGATTTATTGTCGAACGGCACGGCATTTTGCCCGATATTCAGTCCGCATCGGGTCTGGTAAAAGCAGAGGACAGTCTCTTTACAGGCTTGAAAAGGATTTATCATAACACGCATGCCCATTTCGAAGTTTTCTCGCCTAACCCTCAGTTCTGAACAAACACGAATGGAACCCGACATGGCGAAAACAATAGAAATGTTGTGTTGATATCGAGACATTGTTTGCTCGGAATCAAACTTCATTCCACATAAACGTCTGTTCCCATTAGACCCTCCCAACATTTGACCCGAAAACGGCCGGTGGATGCTGGGTAAATTTTTGGAACCGTTTTACAGGCTCAATCGCCTGCAGTATTCAACGACATCCCATAAATATGATCGTTAACTAAATTTTAAGTTATTGAATTATCAGTAGAGAGCATTCAGTGCTACGACACAACAGCCGATTAGAACAGTTTTTTAAGAGAAACAATTTTAAAATAATTTAACTGAAATGTAAGACGGAACAACGGCCGTTTTTCATATGCCTTAATTTCAATGCCTTTAATCACTTTGAAGATTATTGAATTTTATTTAATTTAAATTAATCATTGTATTTTTTTTTGATGTGGATTTTTTTAACTTTATATTTTTTCCCATGCAGTTAATTCTTTTTTCAGATTTATGATTACTTTAAAAAATATAAAATAGTTAAAAGAAAAGAAATAATAGTAAAAGACAAAGCAACGAGTTAGGTCAGAGCAAAAAATTAACGTTTGAGAAGAAAGTTCTTTTTGTGTTCAAAGGTCAGTTACGTTTATAAATTTTATATAATTTATTTCATTTGACCTCAAGAATATTATTTTATTCATTGTAATCATTTCTATAAAGCTTTAATATAGAAAAAGAGAGAAGTCAGCTTTTCAAAATGGAATGATCAATGCGCCGGCAAAGATTTTGCATCTTAATGTTTTCCCACGCACTTCAAAGGAGTCTGTCGTTTAATTCTGTCATTAGTTTGCCGAGCAAATGCTAGCAAAATTGGAGCATTTATTCGCTGTTTAATTCGAATAAACTTTTTTTAAAATAAGAACAAACTTAATAAGAACCTGAGTGAGGCTCAAATCGCCTGTAAGATAAGAACAAATTAAGAACAATCTGAGGCTGAAATGAAATTGTTATAAGGAAAAAATATATAACGATGGAACGCAACAAGAAATTCCAACTGTAACAAATACCCGTGCTGTACATTATACATAACTATATTGTCTTATCATTTGAACTTGGTCACTAAATGTATTGAAATTACGTAGTTTGGCGTATATAGCATATAATATAAGAACAAAATAAGAACATTTTGAGTGTTAAAAAAATAAATTACATCAAGCCTCGGCGAAAAATTTTATCAAAAAAAGTGTACTCACTGTTTTTTGTTTCCAATTATTACCAATGATGAAGCATACCGCATTTCGGATAACATTTTTTATAACAAATGACAATAGTATGAGAACAAAAAAACTAGGTGAAAATTAAAAATTTTTCATATCCACAACAAGCATTTGACAAAATAACCTGATTTACATTTATATAAAGCGGAACTACTCAAAACTTACAATTTTTTATAAAATTTGGAGAAAACTGAGCCAGATCAAGTTCTTAAACAATTTTCAAATATTTCATTAAATCTTGAATTTTGCTTAGAGACTTGATTGAGATTCTTGAGTGTATAGTGGTAACATGAAAACTCTCTTGTCCGCCGCATGGCCTCTATATGTCCAAAGACACTAGTAGATTGGCATTTTTAAATACACAGGTGGTCGCCAATCTTACCTGTAAAATGCACATCAAGAGGGACGAACAGAGCCGCCTTCAATTTACATTTTATTAAACGTAAACTTGCATACAAGTCATTCTATTTTTAACGCTCAGTCTGATCGATTTATCATCATTGGTCTCTCATAAATTAAGTAAATAATCCAGGCAGGCCAAACCGCAATCCACCCGGCCGCGGATTGCGAGTATAGTTCAGCTTTGGGCGACCAGAAATTAAAGGGATTTTTTCACAACTTCGTACTTACAAAACCTTCGTTTTCATACATTTTTTTTGTATTGGAACATGTTTTAGCTATTTTCCTTTTGAAATTGTTCATTTCAGTTTCCGCATCAACAACATGGAGATTTTCTGCGTTCATTGCACGTCTCGAGTCTTCAAATCTATTTTGCTCTCCATTTTCTATGTTTAAAATGTGTGAAGGTTTCCTCGTTATTTTCTCTATCCCATCATCAACACGGTTTGGTTCAACTCGGTTAAACATTTGCATGGGCCTTCCAGTATCTCGTAGTTGAGGAATTGTAGTTGTGCAGCGTCTTGTCTTGAAGACGCCAAAGATGTTTTTTCTAAGCCCAGGGACGCAGTCCCTGTAAATGAAAGCATTACACAGAGAGTTGACCATCATTAAAGTTCTTGTCCAGAGAAAAACACAGAGCCACACGGAGACATTTGATGAATTCATTGGCACGATGAAAATGGAGGTTACCTGAGACAAAAAAGAAGGACCATAGCACAGAAAAAGACAGCCAAATATTAGGGCGGTTGTCTTAGCTGCTTTAAATTCCCTTTTTAGGTTTAAACTATTCGCTTGTTGGTCAGGAGTGAATACACTGTTACATGTTTCAAGGGAGATGCGGCGAGATTCTAAACAAATTATTACGTAAAAATAGACATCAACTGCCAGGATGATTAACAAAACAAACATTACAACCTTTTGAAGTTCGCTAAAAAAGCTGAACATGCATGCCATGAACACCGATAGAATCCAAGCCATCACTGTTCCGATTCGCAATTTGTTAGTTGTTACAATAACCCTGTATCGGAGGGCATGCTTGATAGCCACATATCTGTCACAGGCGATTAAGCTGGTGTGGAAAAATGACGAATAGGAGCAGATTGCAACCAAAAAACAGACAGCACTTGCGATTTCTTGGCTGAACTCGCATGCTTGGGTTATTCGGCATAGTGCACTAACCACAAACATCGGCTGTATGACAGCACCCATCAGCACATCTGTAATGGCCAGAAATGCAAGTAGTAAAACTGATTTTTGTCTCTGCAAAGTTCTGTTGAGAAAGACATATAAAATGAAAGCGCCGTTAAAAATAGTGGAAAAGGGAAAGATAACAGCGTTGAAAATACAAGTAATCAGAACATGTAGGTAGACAGACTGCGTAAAAAACTCGTTTCTCCATCTGATCCTTCTCATAAAATCACAAGCTTCGTGGGTAACTTCGTGATAAACGGTGAGATTTGTAACGGACATTTTTTTACTGTATACCTCGAAGATTCTGCTCAGCATTGTATGGGAAGGATATCCGAGGTCAACAAAGCAGCTGTGTTTTTCCGGTACTCCTGTATTTTAATAACAATAACAAGAAAAGTAAAATAATAAGTAGTAATAAGCAGGGCCTGCACCGAGTTACAAGTTTCTGGTCGAAGAAAATTTCTTGTCTACAAAGCAATCAGTAACGAAGAGGAATGTACAGAATGATTCACAAGTTATGAAACCGAACCGCACCATAATCAGAATCAATGTTGTCGAGCGTATCTGGAAAGGACAATAGTTCTGGATACGCTACCGTTTGATGGGAAAAGATTTGCATTTCAAATTCTTGAAATGAATAGTTTTTAAATCTTGCTGCCACAAGTTTTTGTGTCAATATTTGATTAGGGGTTTCTCCATATGAGGCTTTTTTCCTTGTTTGTAACTGAACATACAAACAAGTTATATTGGATAAAGTTTATACAATTTATACACCGTAGTGAAAACTGGAAACGTTTTAAAACTGACTCGTCGGAGTGATTGTGGAAAGTCGAAGGACAACAGTCTCAAACGTTAGTTTATAAAACGTGTTTTCACAACGGTGTAGAACTTACAAATTCATATTATACCTGTTTCTATCGAGCTACCGACGCAGCAACTACTTATACGAAAAAAGCGCTAACTTTTTTATGTGCGAACGCGATCCCATTTCTTGATGCGGGCAAAGTAAGTAGCCCAACAGTGGCATAAAAGTGACATATATACTTAAATGAGACAGAAAAGAAACGGAAAAAGTGATAGTTACAGTAAACGAACTGCACTATTTAACAAACATGAAAAACATCTTTAAAATATTACCAAGAACAGTTTTTTTCGAGGGAAATTAAATTATCGATGAACGTGAAGTTGTCACGTAGCTTGGACAATGATTCGAGAAAAAAATAATTATTTCACTTTATTTGTGGAAGCAAAAATAACTATTGACGGAATACAAATTCATCAATAAGTAAAAACTCAATAAATTATATTCATAACTCGACAATAAGTACAGACCCATTAAATTGTTCTCCGTGTTAGGGTTTTTATTTTTTTCAATATTATTTTGACCTCAAACAAAACGTGAAGGCACAAACGTCCCGTTAAAATTGCTTCATATTTATGCAGAAAGATTTGGCTGCAAGAAAATCTCCGCTTTCATTCGCATTACATATATAATGCTTTTCAAGACCTCAAAATGGAATTCTAGCAATTTTAAGACCTTTTTATTGCTTTAAATCTGTAAAAAACAGAATAAAGATTTTTTATGACTTTTAATCGGATCCGCGGAAGCCGAACAGCTATCGTTAAGTAAATGGCTTGCAGAAGCCATTACAAGTTCACAATGTCCATCTATAGTTGGCACTTTAAGAAACATTCCACCTTTTTAAAACACTTTAGAATCTTCTTAGATCTATTAAAGGTTATCGAAGACGACAGAAGCAATAAATTTGACGTTTTACTTTTTTCAATAATTTAATTTACAATGGAAAATAACTAGCTTTTGGTGAAAACGCAGGATCAATGTTTTGGAATCACGTCAAAATATTTTAAAAGAAATCTTTTCTTATTCGTTTATGCTTATAAATTGGGATTTGCTGTTTCATCTGACAAACACATGCATTCTTCCCTATTTGGTAGCGCTTTTGAATGACAATATTTACAATATAAATAAATAATTAAACCTTTAATGAAACTTGAAATTTTAGAAAACACAAAATTTGGATTTATTTTTTAAAAAAAAAAATAAAAACGTGAGAAAACCATGACGTTCCGGCGATCTCGACATGTCACAATTTTAATTTAGTGTCTGAAAAGGTCTAAATAGCAAGAATTTTGAACGAGTTTTAGAAAACACAAAACATTTTTCAAACTTATAGTAGCACCATACGTTTCGGCAAACCTTTTCCTTCCTCAGCGCAAAAATGGATAATGAGCTAAAATGACAAATATATATATAAAGAAAGAGAATTAATTAAACTGAATAATGGACAATGGTACAAAAGAAACCTGTGAAAATTATAAGGACAGTTTTAGATTGACATGCTTAACGTCTTGGTTGAAAAAGGGTTTCATTGAATTAATGTAGACAGCTTCTTTAATTTTAATTTCATGCAGTTTGAGTTGAAGTTTGCGATAGAATGCTGAAGCAACTGGGGGAACTTCAAGAACGACATTTATCAGAAGCAGCAAGATGTTTGTAAATAGGAGAGGATTAAAAGTAATAACGGCAATTTTCAAGGTGTATATTTTCTAATTTTTTTTTTTCTACATTTTCAGCAGCATCGAATTCAAAACAATTGTAAGTGAACTGTGTTATGTTACACTCTTTTTCTTAATAAGAATATACTTATAAGAATATTGAGCCTGAAATTGGCCAAATTTTAAGAATATTTTAAGAATAATGCTGGGGTTCAGATTTTGTTAAGAATATAATTTTGCATGGTTGAAAAAAAAACATTAATAATTACATGTTTTGCAATTGCGCCCTGATTTCAAATGGCCAAGCCATATACAGATCTATTATCTTTGAAGCTATTCGATACGACAGTCATTTTACTGAAAACCATCGGTCACCAATATTCCCGAAACTAAGAATATTCGTAAGAATATTTTCAGTCTAAAATCGACCAGAAAATAAGAATATCCATGCAGCACTGGTCCGAAAAACAATATTCTAATAAAACTAGTGCATATAAAGAAGTGTGAAACTGCATCGCACTGAATAAAAATGAGGCGGAAATATACAAAAAGTAAAGAAATATTTAACAATTTCGCTGGAAATTTACATAGATTGGTCTATTGTTCCTTACTAAAAGTGTTTCATAAAAAAGGCACTTAAGCATTTATTTACGATGGTCAAATAATCTTCACAAGCAATTTACCATGCATTTTAAAGAAATACAGTGACGTCTCGTCCACACACAAATAAAAAAGCGAAATTTTGGAGTCTTAATTGCAATTTCTGGTTGTTGTTCTTTAGTTCACGTGTTCGCCCACACGTTTGAGTAGTAATATAGTTTACTAAAAGCAATAGGGTTCATAACGGATGAAAAAGTTTTGTCTTTTTATAAAAGGATGTTTAATTGAAGTAAGGTATTGGATGCGAGTGGTTTGTTCACAAATACTGCCAACGCAATGAACGAGAAATTTTAACTGATTAACGAGGCGAAAGCCGAGAAATGTTTACAAACGAAAAAAAAAATAACAAACTATTAAGGTTAATATAATTTATAACACAACGGTTATACAAGTTACATAAATGACTTCAACAGCTCTGCCTCAGAAATAGATTTTCACTACTGAGTTCACTGATGATTTTAACTTATTTAGTTCACATGAAAGCCTTTAAAACTGTTAGGAAGAAAAATTAAACAACAAGCTCAATGATGGGCTTTTTATACTAACAAACTTTATCTGAATATAGACAAAACTAATTTCGTCATCTTTCGCCCATCTAAAAA
>JAPEIX020353020.1:0-14155 GCA_026122405.2 Zoanthus sansibaricus
TGACTAATTCTGAAGTTTTTATTTTCTAAGAAAATTAAAATTTTTGGCTTTCAAAAGTCTAGCATGTAAAGGGTTAAGATATGAGGGTTTTTTAAGGTTCTTTTTTGCAATTGCTTCAATCGCATACATAGCCGCTAAGATATTTTGTATCGCCGTTGCCAAAACTGCTGGAAAAACTCAGTCTCCATAAGCCTCCAATTCTTCATACTCTAGCTATATAAAGCCCGACAATCCTATCTGTTGGGAAAGGAGTTGAAATTTGAAACAAGCAAATTACAACTGTGAGGAAATTTAAAGTATATAAAAGACCAACATATCTGGGAGGAGGTAGATTCTTTTAAAAATGTATCTCACTGATAGCACAAGCTATATACTACAATTGGTTTCAGCTCCATTTGCACACAGGAAGTCATACTTCTGTTCCAACACTACTGTTTTTTTTTTGTAACATAACATTCCGCGCAAAAATCTAAAAATATTTCAAGAAAATCCATCCACTCATCCATTTTTTGTAACCACGAAATCAATATTATTAGTAGACCCGTTCCTACGCATTGCAAATATACCAAGACGATAAATATAATGAAAATAATCCGATATCGCAGTCTTGTTTTGGAACTGCGTCAATCCGAATTGCAAATATATATAAATATAATGTATTTACATAATCTTAATACCAGCTAATATATGGAAGCTAAGTCAGTAAGTGTATGCATTGAGTGGTTTGTTGGATAACTATACTTTTGCTTTAGCGGAAGCAATAAAGTTTTTATTTACTTTTGAGTAAATCGGAAAAAATTAAAAAAGATATTTTGGTTTGTTTCATCAGCAATGTTCAGAGGAGTGTTAAGGCTTGTTTGCCCACTATGCAAAGCGGCAGGACAGCGATGTAAGGAAGTTGTTGAAACAGATAGCGACTCGCAAGGCAGCTACTGAGTGTACCGGGATCTTTATTGGTGCGCCGAATCAAGCCTTCAGTGTGACGTCATGCAATTTTATCTTCTAAGCCTACGTCTCTTCTCTTCTGACTTCTAATTTACTTTTAATTAAGCCGAGTTACAAAATCTTTTATACTCTTTTTTAACTAACATAATCAAGGGAATAATTTTGAGATTTATGCAGATAGTTTTGAAACTAAATATGCAGTTACATGTATGAAAAGGCGAACTTTTGATTCACGGTAGAAAAAGGTTTAATTTGTATACCTTGAGAAAGCGTGTGTTTCAAAATTTCTTTTCGTATAACTTTCATTTTCGTTTGAATACGAAAATTATAAAAAATATCGACCTATTCTACATGTGTTTTGCACACCAGAGCTACTAGTTTGAAACTACTTCCTACAGTGTCTAATCGTGCCCAAGGAAACAGTCCAATTAAACATGTATTTACCGACATATCATTATAAGCCTATTAGGTACCCTTATTCAATCAAGTGCTTATGTAACCAGAGGTTTTGAAAAACTAAGGCTCTAAAATATCTGATTCTGATTTATGAGAAAATCAGTAACTGTTATTTATGAACATTTTAGTCCAAGTGTTTCCTAAGGTAGAGCTACATCTAAAATTGATTCTGGAAAGTTCTTGAATATGAAAGAACTGCATTGCGTTACAAACTGCAAGGCTACTGGTAATGAGTAATTTTAGCATCAACGTAACTCAGAAGTTTCCATGTCAACATGCATGTATATGGGAATGAGAACAACCAACAAATCAAACATATATTATTTCTTGGGTCAGCGTGAAAAAGAATTAGTTACTTAACAAAAGCAAGGCTATGGAATATGTATGCTACCAGGAAGATGACAAGTCAATGGTCTACATCATCCAAATAAGCACAACCTAACACTCGCAATTTCTGTACATGAGGAGCCTGCTACTATATACAATTTTATCGAAAAACAATGATGTCAATGTGATATTACTTACTCTGGTTAACTCCGTAAATAAAGAATGCATAAACTCATATAAAAAATGCATAATCAAAGAGAAAGGCGAATACCGTAAGAGATGCTTTCGAATGTATAACGCTTTTCTAAAGCCACAAAACAAAAGTCTCTTTCTGAAGCTAAGCTATGATAATTTAAGCAAACAACGAAGCTTTTAATCAGTTTTTACACACAAAGCTTACAGCAACGAACAAAAAATTGTCAGATTTATGCTAATTTTGAAAGGCTTTTGACATAATATCAAGGGCTTGCATGGGAAATGTTCAAGATATCGATTGGTCATACAGAGAAGCTTGACATTTCTTTTTCTTTTTGAATAGTAATAACCTTCAATTAGACAATAGTTAAGTTTAATATGTAGACTATATTATAAAGTGATAAAAATTGTTCTTAAAAGCCTTTCTTTGTAAATTCTGCACACAAAAATAACAGACTTTTCTTAGAAACTTAAAGCTAGATATGTTTACTTAATTACAGAATAACATAAGGCTCTATAAAATTTGTGTGTTTTTGCCCAACTGGGAACATATGATCCGGCTTTCTGTGGACATGTTATCGAGCAAAGCCTTTCAATATTACTAATAACTCATTTTAAAATTCATTGGAAAATAAATCGGAAAAACGCAGTTAAACGATCGAGACCCTTTGTAATGTTATTAAAGTAATAATAATAATAATAATAATAATAATAATAATAATAATAATAACAATAATAATAATAATATTAATGATAATGATAATAATAACAATAATAATAATGATAAAAATAATATTATTAATAATAATAAATTACAATATTTAGTATTGGAATTAACTTTTATCGTAAAACTCCTTATTTTAAGTCCTTCTCGTTTCATTTATATTAGCTCTAACAACTAACGTGGACAGCAGATAATTGATGGATGATACTCTTTCGTTATTGCTTACTGTAAACAGACAGCTGAAATCTCACCTTTTTGAATGATTTGGTTTTTCTACGCACTGAAAAGCTGTGAAGGCATATTTCGCATCTTGCTTTAACAGATCTCTGAAGCCAATTCATGAGACAACTGTGGTGAACAAATCTCATTGATCCAATGCATAGACATGGACTAATCAGAGTTTCAACATCCTCTCCACAGTGGCAAATTCGACAGACACTTTCACCGTTTTCGTTATTTTCGTCAACATCAAGTCCATCTTCCGCATTTTCAGAATGTTCTTCAACGTTTATCGCGCACTCCTGTCTATTAGTTTGAGTCGATGACGGAGAAGAATTCTCTAAATTGGAAGAAGCTCGTTCGCAATCAGTTCTGAGCTCTCCGCAAAGACCCGAGTTTTCGACACCTACAAGTGCATTTTCACTAATGTCTATAGCGACAGTGGACGAAGCTGGCAAACTTTCACCTCTATTGTCCTTATTGTTACTTTTTGAAATATCAATTATGTAGACACATTTCGTATTTATCTGATTTCTTTCAACTTCTTTTTTCACTTCTAGATGACGCTTGCCATGCGGATGATTTTGTGAATTTCCCATTTCGTGTAAACTTTGCCCATTTTTATCAAGAAAGTTGTTATGACAGTTCGCCAAAGGGTTATCTTCGTCAGTTGTAATTGCCAAAGATAAATTTGAAGAATCTATGTAGGTTTCGCTGTCGTTTTTAGCTACAGTCGTATTACTATCTTCAAAGATAAAATTATCCCTTGTTTCTGAGAAAGTTTTTGGATTTGGTTGAACAATGTCATTAGAAGATTCTTCGTCGACCGACATAATAATTGTGAAGCGGCTTGGCTGTATACTGCAATATAAGAAAAAAATAAATTGTTACTATAGCCAATAACAAGAAGAAACATGCATGAATTGTGTAAATAGAAGCAAAGGCCAATATGTGTGACGTATCTAAACCAATCGCATAGTGAAGACAAAATATAGATGAATCTTGACCCTAAACATTAACTATATCATTTACTTTTTGTCTAAGTGGCTCAGAGAATAAGCCAAGATAATCCTTGTTGCAAGTTTTGTGCATTTATAGTGGCAGCAAAGTTGAACTGAGCACATGGCTTTTAAAAACAAGTGCTCTAATTGTTTTCGTTTAGATTGCATTAGATTTTATCGCATATCAAAATCAAAAGGAAGTCACGAAATCGATAAGTCCACCACGTTTTCATATCCCTAAATTAGGCTTTGATATAGATACATTGAAATGATACTAGATCTTCGGTCTCGGAAATTAGAAAGTGAAAACACTGCAATCGTGTGGAACTCTTTTGTAAGCGACAACGTGGTCACGAGCCAGCGTCTAATACTTTCAGAAAACAATAACCACAACGCGACAAATGTAAATAAGCGACCTTATTAGTTATTTTGCCCTTTTCGATACCCAATTAACTAAATTTAGCAGTATTTCACTTTGCGGTTGATATTTATCCTTTTACTAAGACAAGCCAAGCGAATTGTCCCGACTGTATCAAATAGAGTAATTACAATATATGAAAATCTTAATTTAAAACTATAAAAGTATAAACACATGCTACAAACTATAGTCTGTAACTTACAGACAATTTACAATGCAAGTAATAAAAAAGCTAATTTCGTTACCTAAAAAATTGTATCACACAACACGCACCCAATTCAAAAGAAACATTTTCCAGCTCGCTTACAGATTGTGACCAACCAAAAGCGAGACAAGCCGTTATAGAGTAGTTTAATTTATTACATGCTGCGCTCAGTTGTGCGTGAAGAAAAAAGGCGGGAACTACGCGCGACATGGTGAAGAACGCGTGTAAACGTGTTTGATCCAAATTTATAAAAATATTTGGTTAGTACGTGCGTTTTGATTGGTCTACAAGAGTGTTTTCAGAGCCCTTGAAGCAAGAAAATGGCGTAAGCAATATGACTGGCTGTCTCCAAGTTGTGAGAGTATTTCACGTTTCATGAAAGAATAATAATGGAAAAAATAATCGTTTTTGTCTTATTAAGACGGAAAATAATAAGTTTATAAAATAAATAAAAAACTTCTCCGTGCATTTATAATCTGGTGCAAACCTCGACAAGCCAAAGTTTGTGAAAATTTTCGGGCAGGTGACAACCCTCAAATGCTTCTCAGGTTTTCACCGATCTACTAGCGAATTCTCCCAAACGTTCGCCTCCCGTTTCAGCAGGCTATAATGACACGGAGAACATGTTCTATTTCTTGAATAATCAATAGAGTGTGCAACACCACCAATACCCAGGGTTGGTTTGGTGTTGATTTTGTTTTACACCAGTTATTGAGTTAAGGCCTGAAAGTATATTTTTCAGGATTCTTTTTAGAAATTGCTTAAATTGGGTTCAAAACCGCGATAATCATTTGCATAACCTCCCCATTTCTGAATAACAAAGAACCTTTTATGAGTTTCGAAAGCCTTTTGACCAGGAAATATATCAAAACGAAAAATTCCACAATGATCCTTGCCACAAAAGGGTGACATTTGTCGACATCAATTTAAATAATCTATATGGAACTTGTGACCTTTTGTTTAAATAAAACTGGTTTCGTTTAGTTGGTTTTCTGTCAGAAGCAACAAGGAAGTCGACAAAATTAAACAAGCTAGTTGTTCCTGAAAATTATGTAAAGCGCTACCTTTAAATAGGTAAATTAAATTCAGTTATTCGAAAGTGTTCCTTTCGTGGTGAAATCTTATCACAGCATTAACGACACATATATATTATAGGCCGTAAACAAACTTTATCAGTTTCATGTCTATGTAATTCTAAAAGGGCTCATACACGTATGTTTTTCTAAAACGTTGATGGATAACGAGATGACTATCGACTACTGGTAGCGCGGCAAATATTACTTGGCTCCACGGAAACAAAAGGGCGGGAATTGAATTCAACTTACTCAATTATTCTTCGAAAAGGAAATCACATTTAAACAAAGAGAACAGATTGGCCGAAAATACCGATATAATAAGCTTTTACCATTATCTTAAACCATCGAAAGAAAACTAACAGAAGATGGCTCACAAATAAGTGTTGAGCCCCTGCTAAAATTTTGCTTTCTTAATTCAGTTTGAGCGATGGACTTTATATACGCTTACACAGTCCAATCAAATTTGTTGCAAATATTCCACGGAGCGACTGAAGATTGCAGTAAACACTGTATTCAAGTAATCATGATTGAAAACATTTTAAGAAGAGTATTCGTAACAGCGCCAGAAATACGAGCAAACAATGGTTTGTCAATGATAGAAAAAAAAAAAAACAACCAAAATCCTACCTTTTTCAACAGTATGCCGTGTCGTGAAGTCGAAGAAGAAGTGCCTTATAGACACAGCTTTAGTTTGAAAACAATACTAAACGCAAAGTGATTAATCTTTTTCTTTAACGTAGATGTGGGTTGGTGCTCTCGACATTTTGAAATCGCGCAAAAATATATTTAGTCTGCACAAAGAACAAACACAAACAAATGAACAATTGGTAGTATGCAAATTCGGACGTGTGAACACCAATCACGTGCCCTCAACAAACACGGCCACCTGCCGACTGTCATCAAGTCTTTTTTTTCTAAAAGATTGTCATTCTTCACTTTTAGCGCAATTACTCGAATGTTTTCACGACAGTACTTGCATTAAAGGCATCTCTAATCCTAACATGAAAAATCTCTCATAGTCCGTCATATAAAATATGATTAATTCGAACAACTCTTAGTTGAAAAATGTTATCGTAGCCGCGTTTCGAGAGTAAGCCCTTTGTCAGATTACAAAGAAAATGTTGCAAAATACTTAGTATTTCTTTATTGCTTTATCTAGCACACAAAAATCGTGCAGTTATTCAATTTACTAATGAGTAATGTACGCTTTTCCTTTAAGCAATACTTGATTTTTATTCAACCACTGGACGGAGTATTTTAAAACTGAAACGAAAACGAAACTTTTAAGATAATAAGTGAATGTCGTGGTTGTTAAGTTGCATCAGTTGCCCCGGATATCAAACTAAAAGTTATTTCAGCCAATCTCCGATACTTTCTAAAAAAGTTTTTTTTAAAGAAACTATTCGCTAAAAATAAAAGTTAGAAAAATTCTGTGCTATATGCGCAAACGATACTTCAGTCTTCATGCTTGACATGACAAGTACAGAATGAATAATTTTATCTCGCACTTACAAAACTAGAGTTTCTGTCGTTGAACCGATAAACTTTGTATTAAAAACTAGTAAGAAAGTATAAAAAAAATTTGCTAATATTTTTGCTTTAAAACAAGACATCAAACTGTATAAAAAGCTTCAGCTCTATTTTCAAATACAGCTCTACTGGGTTTTACAATTCATTATCATATGTACAGTGAAACCTCGATTTAACTTTAAGTTAACGAACCTCCATTTAACATTTTAAGTCCTCGATTTACCGAAGTGAATTTTTCACTCCCGCTAAAGTTTTATTAAGGGAAAAAACCTCGATTTAGCAATGCATCGATAAATCGCACGCATTTTCTCGATCCTTGGGCAATTCGTTAAATCGAGGTTCTACTGTATTATAATGACTTTTTAATTTGGTATATACAAGGCACAATTTTTCAAAAATCAGACGGGGCCATTTTGCGACATTTCCTTTCAATTCGGACTTCTTGTAGAGGATCGCACTTCTTTCACAGAGGAAATAAAAATATCTGATTGCTGAGTCAATCTTTTCGCGCTAGCCAGATTAAAGCTGAATCATGGAATACGAAAGTCAATTTCAGATTTTCTGAAAGCTAGCGACTTCTAGAACCGTCTATTAAAATAATTTTTATGTTTAGGCCAACCTCATTTGTGTTTATATTTATAGTTGTCCAAAAACAACCAACCCAAAGTTTTTTGAAATTTGCAAAACACAAAAAACAAGAAGAGTAATATTTATTAATGTATGTAAACAACATGCTAATTCAAGGTGATTTTATGTTACAGGTAAATTATAATTTATGTACGATATGTATCCAAGAGAATACATTAGTTTCATCGAGCACTAATCAGACTCGCTACTCATTGAGAGTAAAAAGTGGTCGTATGCCAACCAGTTGTTTTACGTTTCTGCTGACTTTTACCTACAAAGTAACTTTACATTAAACGATAAAGAAATAGGAATAAAAATAAAGCGGGATATATATCTTAAAATTATATACGCAAAAGATTATAAAACAGCCCACAGACCCTACATTTTTGTTCGAAAACGATAACAATCATAAACCTGAATAACTGCGAATGGCCTTTTGATTCTTTACTATAGAAAAAATATCTTACAATGCTTTACTCTAGAATATGATTACGATAACGTCACCTAAGGCGGGTGCTTTCCGCTTCAATGTATGAATCAGGCAGGGCAAAAATACAAAAACTGAACACAATGAGGAATTTTCAGTCTCCCTTCTTAATCAGGATTTCTGATAAGTGGCAGGAAGCAGACAGCACTCTTGAACCTACAGTTAATCTGTCCTTTTTAGGCGATTGTCTCGGGTGTTATTTTTATTGAATAGTAATCGATATAACATGTTTCATTTCCTCTTACAATTTACTTCACACCACCAGCCCAAGCTAATTACTTCAAGTTCAATGCTATGAAACGCTCTAAACATTTCGCATAGCTTAGAGTTTTGAGACTTTCTACAATAGAGCTGCGTCTGGACAATTCGGTTCAACAGGAAAACACCGTGCATTATCTAAAATATCATGTAAAAGTATTTGAATAACAAAAATGCTCATCGGTCCAAGTTAGCTTCAAATTTGAGAGCCTCTCTTTTACAAAACAAAAATCCATAAGCAAAGACGTGATTATATGAGAAAATGTATTTTGCTTTTATGAATCAAAACGGCATATCTATATATATCCTTATCTTTTTTATCAGCTGTTCTCTGACTCTGTCTTTGCTAACACGTACAATGTAAAGGGCCTAAAGCAGCTAATAAAATTAGTTGATTGACAATTTAATAGTGCTCTAAAACTAGAATTCGAAATGTTGTTTTATTCGAAACTTAAAATCAAGAATTAGCAAGGCATAAATAAAATTCACATCTTATAAATGAAATTTCCTTACAATGCCTGGCTAAATAGTAAAGTTCCTCTATTTAGGACGAAGATATCGATCACATCAAAACATGAAAGTCGAAAATGTTCTCAAGAAGTTACAGAGTAAAAAATATAGTTTATAAGTACACAAATTTAATAAGACAGATAGTTTTACTAAACAAAGTTCATGGGCTTTTTCCAAAATTCTGTCATTCCGCTGAAAGTACGAGAGGAAAGACGCCGAATTACCGCTTCTTGTCACAACAATATTTGTTATAAAAACAACAAATGCCATGACAAATTAACACATGTAGTGTTGACATAAAATTTTGAAACCACAGTTGATGTTTTTCTTTTAAACAGTCAAACCTCTGAGCAAACAATCTTGTCAGAAAGCCAATGCCAAATTGCAAAGACCACCAAATGTTTGGACTGAAAAACACAACAGGAGTTCTATGGAAAAGCGCATTCTGTTTGTAGACCACCAAACTAAGAATAAAACAAACTCTTCGCTTCAGATAAAATTATTTTATAATAACCCCTTTAAATTTAAACCCTGTTTAACTAGCTCAAATGAATACAACAAACTTACTTCTATAAACAATTTCAAACTAATTTCAATAATCCTTTTACGCATGAAAATTTTTATGTTGCAAATTAAAATACGTATTTGATGACAAACAAGCCATTTTTAATTCATTTCTTAATCATACCATTGCTCTGTTTTCAAAATAAATTTACTGTGCCTTACTTTAGAAAACAACTTAAACATAAAACAAACACCAAAAAAGTGCTTGGAGACCCACTTGCATCTTCAGTCTTTGTACCAAGACAAAAAACCAAAGACAGCTTTCCCACGGCAAGTGTAGCATTTAAAACGTCAAACTAAGAGGTCAACCATGAATCATTGACACTGATAAACTTCTGTTAAAACGCATCTCAGTTTTAGATTATACGTTTTGAAAGGTCAAAGATACAGATATTATTAACAAATCCGAAATGAAACACCTCGATAAATCGCGCTATTATTAAATAGAAAAGCAGGGCTGTTTTGGCAAACACAATCTCTTACCAACAAATGTACCATTTTTTAAGTTTCTGTTACTTAAACTTGCCACTAAGTGTCAGATGTGGTCAACCATTATTCGCAGGAAAATGTAAAAAAGTCTCAAAATTCATAATAAGGTATGTTAATGATCTACTGCAAAACTGCTTTACTTTGCTATGGCGACCTTTAGTTTCAATTTCTGAGGTCTCTAAAAAATAAAAAACATGTACGCAGCATGTGTTCATATATTTGTGTGTGGTCTAGGGAAAAACTTTGCCGTTTCCCTTGGCCTGATAACGAGAGAAAAAAAAACTGAGTGAGGCTATAAAAAGTTTTCTTATCAAACCTGCAATAAAAATTTGATTTCAGACTGACGACTTCGGTTATCAGTTATTTGCTCAATATGCCACAAATAAAAACAGAATATAAAGCTATATGTCCCCTCTCAACTGCTAGTTTAAACTCAAACTATGAAAATGCTGGCGCAGCTTCTTTCCTTCGAGTCTGAGGCAAACCAACACTTTGAAAACGAAAGCCATGCGTCAGCGATGCTAAATTACAACAAATATAAAACCAGATTCAGAGATAGATTATACTGACCTCGCCAATCAAAACTACAGCAATTCGATTTAACGATATAGCCTTATAGCTTCTACTTGCTAAAAACACTCATGGCCACACATTACTCAGAAGTTTTCGTAAAAACCGCCTCTTAAACTTGACACAAAAACTACTCAAAATAATTTATCACCGGCATTAGGATCGAAACTTGGGTAAGAATATTTTAGATGCTATAAATCGCTTGCCATACTCTTCAAAAACCTGCTTGTGTAACAAAGCTAAGCGAGTGGCTCTATTCAAAACACTATGTCCAAAAACGAGATAGTGAAGCAAACAGGGCTAGTACTGTTCATATTGAACAGTTGTCACAATGTTGTATGCCAAATAGTTACTCTCAAATTAATCTAACAAAATTCCCACGTTTAACAAAGGCAAATAAACATCCTGTCAGTTCGTTTCTTAGAGTTTTTTGCTCACCTGAAGAAAAACGTGGCCGTGAAAAACTGGCGTCGCTCTTGCGTTCTTCACAGAGTCAAATTGTGATGATAGTTTAGGCGCTGAAATTTAAGATCACTCAACTGCCAGCATCCTCGTGCTTTGTAAGATAACTGGCAACCTTGCCCGTACGTGCCCAGTGAGAATAATTAATACGTTCATGTCAAACTGTCAGGTTTTGTGAAGAGGTGCGAAAATCGTTTGTTTCCGTTGCTATCAATGTTTGATTGAACATAAAAGTTACTCGGGAGAGTTTCAGGTTAGTCTTGTTTAAGATGTCTGACGCTTTTCAGCATAAATCAACAATGCTGTGAATTTTAGCAGGGATTTATTACTTTTCAAGAGGATACCCAGTGTCAGAGCACAGCTGGTGGCAGTAAGAGACGACACTGACAGCAGTCTTTTCCAACGCGAGTTTAAAATATATGCAAATTTAATCGGGCCAGAAATCGCCAGCTGTTGGAGTACTATTGACCTGTATTACGCCACAAGGTCGCACACAAAGAGGACATCTAACTTTTGTGTCCTCGAACAAAGGCCCATATTCATGAAAGAGCCCTTTCAACCAAAACCTTCAAAAGCCGGTTACAAAAACATATTCTTGTCAAAAGAAAACGAGTAAGTTTTTTGGTAAATATCTTTCAGTAGAAAAAACAGCTTTCTAATTAGTTTAACTAATGGTGCCAAGATAAATATTTTTCTTTGCATGCATATAAGTTAACTGTATAGTCTTAATGAACAACTTCGAACACGTGGAGCGAACCAATGGAATTGTACTTGTCACAATGGAACAAGACAGCCACTTAGAACACTATAAAAAGAGCATAGAGCACATCTTCTTGTCTATGACAACTAAACAAAGAACACACGTCAAAATTATGGTTAATTAAACTTCTTCCTCAAACAAAATATGAACGACTACAGAAAGTAGAAGATACGAAGTCGCGACGACCTTTTCTAACGTCATAGTCTATATACATACTCAGTCCCAGGATAACTAATTTGTGTTAGACCATTGTTTAATTATCTAAGCTACAGCAATAAAGTTTTAACTACAAAAAAATTATTTGTAGATTTTTACCAGGTCCTGCATGCACCGCGTGAATTACATGTTTTGCGTGACTCGTATTAAAGTCATGTTAAAAACATATATTGTTATGAATTTTTTTCCATAACATTTTCATTTCAGCCTCAGATTAATAGTCTTAATTTGTTCTTATTTTTCAGGCAATTTGAGCCTCACTGTTCTCATTAGTTTGTTCTATATAAAAAAGCTTCTATTAAAGGGGACTAGACTATATATATATGTATATGCAGGGCTACTATATGGAATACTGACATAAAGTATATACCCAAATCCCCCATCAGACTTAAAATATTTGGCGCTAAATTTTTTCTGAGTGTTCTTGCATGGCCTTGGAAAAGAAGGCAGATTTTAGCATTTACTTAGGATTGACTATCGTATCAAAAAACATCAAGGATTTCACAACAATATCTGCTTTTAAAACACTCATTCCCTTTTAACCTTTTTATCTAGTTTTTGTTTGTTTATAGCAGCGTATATATACGTAGTATATAATCCTAATACATCATAGAGCAGTATAGTAAGTTTAGAATTGTCATACAGTATAGTTTAGTTTTGTGATAGTAGCTAGTAAAGTATATTACAATAGTAAAGTATGGATTAAAATAGTATAGCATAGCTTTGCATAAAGTATAACAGAATAGCGTAATATAGTATATAAATACCATAATATAATACTTGTAAATAACTTATTAGGATTTTTAATTAGTGTCCCATTTAGGGTGGACGTGGTCGGCACAGTTGGTAAGATCTCTGCTTTCCAACCACAAGGTCCCCGGTTCAATCTCGGCAGTTTGCCGAGATTCGAATATTTATGTGACCTTCTTTTCCGCCTAAGCTAACTCAGCTTTTCATCCTTCCGATCCGAGGTAGGTAAATGAGTACCAGCATTGGCCGGGAGCTAACCTGCGATGGATTAGTATCCTGTCCAGGGGAAAGACTCTCATCCACTTAACACTACAGAAACCGGAGATAAGCACCGGCTCAATGGGCCACTAGGCTCGTAAAGGATTTAGCTAGCTAGTCCAGTTAGTGGTTGTTTATTATAACTGCTGTTTTAGCTTGATAATTAACTAAAGGTTATTAGTTTTATTATCATGCATTATTTATTATTAACACAAAGATTTAAATTTTACTTACAAAGCATACCATATTGACATGTCAAGCCAAAGCGCTGTGATTGACTGATGTTAATCTCCATACATTTGTTATACACTGATAAAAAATTCTTGGCCATGCCGTTTTTACAATGGAAAACAAGGGAGATTATGAATGGTAATTTTCACAAAGACATGACTAGGCACTATTATTTTTTTATACGATGTACGCATGCGTAACCTGAAAACTCTAATCTATTAATGCTATAAACATCTCCAATTACTTGAAAAATCATATTAGTAAAAACTGCTATCCGTTTTATTTTAATTTGCTATTTACTGTGCAGGAATCCTTTACAGGTGCCTTGTGGGTTGTGGGAATAGTTTAGCTATTATATAGCGATCGATCACAATGCACAGATTCAGTTTCACTGTTAGTGTTAAAGTATTAAGCCGGATTTGAATATTGATCTTCATACTAATAACTAAATAAGTCGGCTGAAATTCTGAATCTGAGAACTAGATAACTGACAACAGCTACCAATGATTAGTTTTTTCAACTCTCTCTACGACAGGTGAAAGTCCAGAAACTTGAGTTCGAATAAATCCAATCTTATCGATTTTATTTTACTTTATTTTATCAGGCTCTAACACTGCTATAGAACCACCGTGATAGAACACTCTTGCAAATCATTGAAGTTTTACCGCCACATGTGTTATATAGAGGATATTACACGGTGGCGCGAACATATGAAGTTTATCTTCGAGTGAAAAAAATATTTCAGGAGACAGGAGTGAGCACAGCGAACGAGTGAAATGTATTGAAATGTTTTTCCCTTGAGAAGATAAACTTCATATGTTCAAGCCAATGTGTAATTTTCTTTTTATTACATAGATATGAGTGTTTCGAAAATAAA
>JAPEIX020353549.1:0-14152 GCA_026122405.2 Zoanthus sansibaricus
AGAAGATAAACTTCATATGTTCAAGCCAACGTGTAATTTTCTTTTTATTACATAGATATGAGTGTTTCGAAAATAGACAAAAACTAAACGAAAAAGACGGGAAAAACAAAGAAATGACGTCAGCGATATCTTCACTAGTGAGGATATGGAAAATATGTTACCCGTATCCCGGATGTAGTTTCATATGAAATCTACGAGTGGCTTATTTTACAGTAAAACTCTGATGTCTATGTAATAAATGTTTATATATAACCATGAACTACAAATAAAAATATGAAAATAAAGTGTAATGTTGATATTAATAACTGCATTAATCAGTTATGTATACATATTGTAAAATCTTATCATCTTCATAGAGAAAACTGCTTGTGACCTTAAAACGTTTTCAGTTGAATTTCTAAGTTGTGCCTATGATGTTTTGTAAGAATCAATCTTGAGAGCAATTCAGTATTGAACGATCGATCTATTATTGTGCTGCCAGTTTTGTGAAACTTACCTTGTTTGTATTTTGTAGTGAAACTAATTGTTTTATAATCATCCACAGTTCTCACAACTTTCAAGATGACTGGATCATCGCCACAGATCAACAGAGATGATCCATTGCGCATGAGTCCTAAACCAAGTCCCAGGATTGGAGGACGGCTTGCCCGGCACAGAACAAAGAGAAAGGATTCTGATGCCGGATCAGAAAGTCCAATACCCAGATCAGGCTCCATTAGTTCTGTTGACTCGATTGATCAGGCCGTTGATATGAGAGGAAGATTCGATAGGGTATGTACTGTATGACTAAGATAGCTAAACACCCTTACTGTAAAGCATTTTGCAACCAGTTGCCAACAGTTGTAGGCCCATGATAGACTCAATAAAAGTGCACTAAAAGATGATTAAAGTAACAGGGCTCAAAATTGTGACCGATACAGTCACATTTGTGACTAAATTTTCCCTTTTGTGACCAAAACTTCAACAGCGGTTGCAATTTTGTGACCAGACTTCATCTCTGACAGCTAATAAAGTAAAACTAAAGTTATCTGCCAGAAGTAGCTACCTTACCACTACTTTTCAACTCTTTTACATTTTGCGACTGCAATTTTGCAACCATTCGCAATAATGCGACCATGAAATTTTCTTAATTTCAAGCCCTGAATAAAGATTTTGTCAATTTTCTTGAAACTTTTAGCAAAGATTTAGTTTAGGCAGTTGCTGCTAGCGTTATGTGTTGCTCTGACAAACTGCTTAACGCTTCGAAAGTTTGCTTCTTACACTACTAATGGTAACGATCTAAAGTTCTTCAGCCTTTATTTAGAATACTCAGAGATTTTATGTATAATAATCTTTTCAGAGATAAATTTCACAAAAGACCAATTGAAGGAAAGCTGGCGATGAAGAAATTGCTTTTGGTACCTAGGTGGTGTCATTTGAATAGTCAGCCCTTGGTAGAAAAAAACGTAACGTTCATAAAAAAAATGACCACCAATTCGTTAGGTTAGGTACCACTCAGGTCGTACGTTTGGTATACATTGTCTTGTATGAAGTGATTTGTTTGGTAGAGAATGGATCTAAAGATCTGCCATTATCATAAGCAGAAAGTTACCAATAATATACTTATCATGTTCTCCGTGTCTTCATATCCTGGTGAAAACCGAGGTGTGAGAATTTCAGATGGCTTTCACCTGCTTGAAGTTTTGTAAGATTATTATTTTTTGGCGGCTTAATAAAGAGAAAGATGTTTAACAAAGCATTTATTTATAGTTCTTGTTATCTTGAAGCTGTAAATTGTTACAACTTGGTGACAGCCAACCATAATGCTCACGCATTATCGAGCTTCGTAGAACTATGTAAGGACAAAACGCACAAACAATCTAAAATTATTTTTTTCAAACAAAGATGTTTGCCTAATTGTTATTTAATATTTAGCTTTTTAGGATAAATTTTTTAAGCACATTATGTGCTCATTGTCTAACTCATAACAGAGAACAAAGTTGTAAATACAACGCTTTCTTCAACAGGTATTTGATATTCTTTTGTCAGAGCTTGAGCCTGTGTGCTCAAAAGAACAAAGTTTTGTGCAACGCTTTTTTGACTTAGAATCAGAGGAAGAGGTAAGCTGTTAGAAATATAATGTAGCAAATGTGTAATGGTAAACCTTTGCTTTCCTAAGGGCAAAAATTGCATATTAAACCCAGTTTAACGTATTGTACAGGTATGTAAAGAACTAGAATGGATTATGACGGATATTGAACGGTAGAACTAAAAATAAAACATGAAAATTATAAGAATAGTTTTAAATTGATATGTTTAATTTGTTGCTATCTGAATCAATAACTTCTTAATTTTGACGAAGTTTGGGGTAATATGCTGAAACAACTGGGGAACAAGAATTGTTTGCTACGTTAAAGTTGATAAAAATATAGGTTTGTTTCTTATGATGTTAAAATTAAATTATAGAATTTAGTAAACGTTTTCGATCATCAGGTTATAAAATGCTAATTGCAGTCAGGGGACATTAAATAGTTGCTGGCGGAAGAATTATTTTGCTAAATCAAGTTGTTTGCTTTTTTACAAAAACTGTTACAAAAAACTGTAACACATTTCTTGTTCTTTAGACAACTACAAAGTTAAAAGGATAAACATGCATTCAAAGAAGTTACTCTGATCAGTTAACTTAGATGTTTTTGCATTAGAGTGCAATGCCTAGTGCACACATGTTCTGTAAGTGTTACTAAATGTCTCGTATAAATAACCGTTCTTCTATGTAGCTTTATGGAGCACTACAAAAAGATAGGCAAACTGCAGACTAACCTTTGTCCCTACCTAAAACGCTGCCATTCACCACATCTTTTCATTATATATAATTTTTATATCTCACTGATAATATTTTGTAACTATAGTTGACGGACAGTACCAGTACAGGAAGTGATATGTCCGATGGTGCGTTTATGAGCCGGCTAAGGACCTCGGAGGACTTTACGTAAGTTTATTTTTCCTTAACAAAAAAACGTTTGTATGCATACTTCCACAGGAATTAACTAGTTGTATAGTAACTAATCTTTACAAGTATACCTTCCATGAGTTTATTCTTTCACTACTTATGTTAGAGGTTATTGTTTGTGCTAACTTTTTCTTCTAAGTAGAAGTTTGAACAGTTGCTAAGTTGGCATGATGTATGATTTAAATTTATAACCATACATATGTACACTTATTGTTGACATTTAAGCAGTTTACATGCTTCAAGAACAACTTCAATGTATTGCAAAACTTCAATGTATTG
Organism: Zoanthus sansibaricus; assembly: GCA_026122405.2. Taxonomy (NCBI): domain Eukaryota; kingdom Metazoa; phylum Cnidaria; class Anthozoa; order Zoantharia; family Zoanthidae; genus Zoanthus; species Zoanthus sansibaricus. Next base: position 3,269 of record JAPEIX020353549.1, read on the forward strand.
CAAAACTTCAATGTATTGCAAAACTTCAATGTATTGCAACTCTGTGTTACAGTTAAAAGATATGAAAAACGATATCATGATAGTTGCTAAGTTGGCACAATGTACATCATTTAAATTTATAACTATATATGCATTTATTGTCAACTTTAAAACAGTTTATATTCTTCAAGAACAACTTCAGTTTATTGCATTGAAGTGTTACAGTTAAAAGATATGAAAAGCGATGTCATGAGATTATTTTTATCGGTTGGTATTGAATTGTAAATCATGCTTACCTTGGAGGTTTGTTGGCCGCATCTTGATATGACTTAATGTGACAGTGTGAAGCTGTTAGTGAGTTCATGTGCATCAATCATTACTAGGCTGTGTGGCTGCGAGATGCAGTTCCAGTCTAGGTTCAAAAAATCGACCCTTGCTCATCATAGGTTGTCCCGTAGCTCAGTGGTTAGAGCATCCGACTAGAACACCGAGAGTCGGGGGTTCAAATTTGCCAATATCAAAAATACCACAATACTCTTTGTTTGTCAAGGTAAAATTTTGAATAGGCATTGTTTTTATTTTCTCTTGGGGCTTACAATGCTCTCAAGAGAAACTGGGAACAATGCTTATACAAAATATTGCCTGGAGAAATTAAGAATATTATGGTATTTTTAATATTGGCTAATACCTTCTGAGGCTCGGATTTTTTCCGAGTTCTACTTGCCTTTAATGTCATACAACTGATGGTTTGGAATCACATTAGCAGTAATTTTTTTGTGTATTTGAGATAGCTTTTGAAATTCTAAATTCAATGTTTAGGGTTCTTAATTATATGTTTGAAGCATTTGTTTATGAAGATAGTCAATGCAGTAATCATCCGTATAAATTAGGGCTCGTGAACATGATAATTAGACCTTCAGATGAATAAGATTATGCGTCAACAGTCTATTGTTCAGAATGCTGAAATGGGCTTTTTTCTAGTCTGTGAGGCCGAGAGGCTAATTTCCTTTAGTATCACTCTTGAACTAGTAAAAATAGATAGAATTAATAAGCTAATAAACAGATAACTATTAAAAAGGTATTTTTGATAGAGGCAGGCCCATTTCTCGGCACTCTGAGACTATTTAAATGATATGAATAGCTCTAGCAGTGTTTAAGTAACCAATCAGCATCCAGAATTAAAGTGTGTGGTTGTATGCGTTGATTGTAATTTCGCTATTGGCGTAACTACCATTTCTTTGAAGAGGGACTCTCACACTTTGTAATGGTAAGTTTCACAAGTGCTTTTTAGTAGACCTTTAGTAAAGTGTCCAATAACAATGTATTGCAATAATATTATTTTAAGATAGTATTAGTTGAGTGATAGTAAATACTTTCGTCCATAATTAGCACTGGAAACTTGTACGTACAGTTCATGTAGTGCGAAATACAATTTACACTAAGTTGTTGTATTATGTTTGGTGCTGAAAAACATCACACGCATTCAATTTCAATGTCGTTCATTATCAATGGAACATCATACATGGTGAATAACTAAATAACTTTATTTCTTGGTCCAGGACTATTTTGGCCTTATCATGAGTTAATGCTTTCGCTCCATAGTAATTGTGGTAAATAACATTCAAGTTCGACCAACTTTATATTTGCTTGCGGCCAAGGTATCATTCTCACAACTCATGTTTCTTTGACTGTTCTTTATCATCCATAGAGTACATTATTGGTTGAATATCACTATCCATTGGACATCACATAGTTAACCGAGCTGATAAGTCAGGATTCTGCAGTCAATGAAGCTCGGATTGATCTTGGCCGTTGCTTCATTCAAAGATCTGAAATAGCTGATGATTTGGTGCTTCGTTTGCTCGTACACTTTTATGCAGAACATGAAAAGATCAATTGCTTCTTTTGAGAGATCTGAAAGAAATTACATCATTTTCTCTCGTATTAGTCTTAAAAAATCCCCAAGCTATTGTTCACAAGGGCTCATAAATAAAATGCTTGTAGCCTTGAATGGGTTGTAAACAGGCGCTTGAGAACCCTTGTTTCAAAATAGTCTATATTTCTCTTTGTGAACCTTTACGTCGTGTCAAGCTGTTCTTTGTTTTACCTCGTCTGATACATGTTTATTTAAATCCTTAAATATAAGAATTTCATTCCTTGAACTTAATCTAATACCTATAAATCTGTTGTTTTATTCGTCTGGATTAAGTAAATTGTTTCTGGCAGGAGGTAACATGTTTTAATGTAAGCAATTCCTTTTGTCTTTTACCCAAAACTCTTACTTGTACATACAGGGATATAAAAGAACGAAGAGTGTTAAGCGAAGAAGTGAGGTTGGTGATGAAGATTACAACCATTCTCGCAGTTCTGTACTTTTTAGAAACTTTCTTTGCTATGAACCGTTTTCCACCAAATTTCTACTCAGCAGGTTGTTGACTATGTGCTTTAATTGTGAATAGTAAAGCAGTGTTTGTCTCATAATACAGTTGTATGTTTTCTTTAAGGTTCTAAATTGTTCTTCTACATTTGTGTGTTTTGTTTTTGTATAACGTTGTTGCACTTTAAATCGCAAATGTAGTTACACTATAATCAAAGTAATTGAATTAAATATAAACAATTAAGGACCTATAGAATCCTATGCAATCTATATATTCTTCACTGATATTTTAGTTTCATAAATCTTGAGAATTTTTACTGTTTAAACCAATATTATCTTTCTGATAATCAGATAAACGAGCAAAAAATATGCATTTTTATATTTAAGTTAAACAAAGCACTGTACGTTTTTAAAAGTAAAAAGTACTTTATTTAAATTATAAACACCACATATTAATAAACACATGGCTAAGTTGCACTTTTCCAGTAATTTTATAAAGTATTGAATAATTTCTCTTGTTTCGTTATTCATCCCGTCCATTGCGCATGTACGTGGTTATTCGGCGCCATTTTGTTTGTATGTTAAATCTAGAGGAGTATCCACTGGTTATAATAAGCTGAGCAGCCATGTTTTCTCATGGATGTCATCCGTTTGTCATTTAGCTACGTCGTTCAGTTCATAAATATTTTTACTTTGTAGGAGCTAACGAATTGTTAAAGAGAGATCAAACCCAGCGTTTTGCTGTACTCATATGTGATTTCAGTGTTAAATTGGCGTAGTAAATTTTTGTAACTGATAAATATGTTTGAATTTGAAATATTAATATTAGTATTTAAGCTGCGATCTCAAACCTTTTACTTACGCTTTTGAACTTGCTAAGTTTTGTTGTATTGTACGTTTCTTGTCACCTTGCAATAATTTATATTTTGGAATGGATAGCGAGAGCAACACTGATTTTCCACGTGATTGGCTGAGCGCTTGGTCATCTTGAAGTGAAGTCGGGGATGGATAACGAGCCAAACACCACTTTCCACGAGACTAAAAATCCTTCACCTAATCTCACTATACAAAAGTAAATCTAAGCACTAATAATATTGCACTCACCACCTTTTTGTATTACACATACTGAGATGAACTGGAATACCAACTTGTGCATATGTTTACGGAAGCGAGTAGTAGCCAATGACAAAGGCCAAAGCGTTGCATCTGTGTATGGCACTAAAGCACTTGAAGTAACTTCTTGCTACTCAATAATGCATTAATGTTTACTGTCCTCCATTCCTTAATCATGGATCAATTCCCAAAGCGCACTTATGTGAATATATTAATCTATCAGTAACCTTAAACCTGCCATTGTAAATATACTTTTACCAGCTGTTAGGTGATATGTATTATTAACACTTCTCATTTCGTTTTGCTTTTGCAACTCAATAATACACTAATATTACCGTCCTCCTTCCCTTAATCATGGATCAATTCCCCACCTGCACTTAAATGTGAATATATCAATGTATCAGCAACCTTTATCCTACCATCGTAAATCAAATATTACCAGCTGTTAGGTGATATGTATTATTAGCACGTCTTGCTTCGTTTTGCTTGTGCTATTCAATAATGCATTAATGTTATTGTCCTCCTTCCCTTAATCATGTATCAATTCCCCAACCGCACTCAAATGTGAATATGTCAGTAACCTTTAACCTACCATGTAAATCAACTATTACCTTCTATTAGGTTATAATGTATTTATTTTTTAACACTTCTCGCTTCGTTTTGCCTGTGCTACTCAATGATGCATTAATATTATAGTTCTCCATCCCTTAATTATAGATGAAGTCCCCAACCGCACTTACGTGAATAACGTTAATGTATCAGTAACCTTTAACCTACCATTGTAAATCAACTATTATCAGCTATTAGGTTATAATGTGTTATTAACACTTCTCGCTTCGTTTTGCTTGTGCTACACAATAATGCATTAATGTTATTGCCCTCCTTCCCTTAATCATTTATCAATTCCGTAAATGCACTTAAATGTGATATATTAATGTATCAACAATTTTTACCCTACCAATCAACTATTACCAGCTATTAGGTGATAGTGCACTTATTAAAATCAATCATCTTCAGCCTACCACTCTAAGTCATATTTTTTAATGTGTTAACATGATTCCTCCTTCATTTTGCTTATGCTACTCTAACAATGTACTACAAATAGGTAGCCGTGTTTGTCACCCTATTAACAGTTCTCTTATACTATTATACTGAGATAATCATACATTAACTGTGAACGGTCTCTGTACTAATGAGGGCTGTCGAAATACTTACCTAGCCTGTGGCATACTGACTTTGTAGTAAACATTTGATGCTTCAAAGCTCCAAGTTCTGTCCTATCTACATCTGAGGAAGTTCATGTGTTTAAAATTACACACAATGTAAAATGAAAAGAAATATTAACACATCGCTTACCATTCTTTTTATAACGCCTTATGATTTAGAACTTGCTAAAGAGAACTTTGGTAAAATAGAAAGGACGATATATTTATGAACTTGGAAAAATGAAAAGTTATTTTCGGCTACGTTCTTCGAGCAGATTTTAGTAGTTGGTGTGAGTGTTCATTAGGACACCCCTTTCACTTGTTAATCTGTGCTTTTCTTTTCCATTAAAATTTGTCTTTATCACGTTTGTTCTGTTTCTACACTTACGTCGAAGGTTTCAATCAAGGATAATATTGGATGCTGCAAATCCTAGATAATAAACGAGTTAACGATTATTATCTTAAGGGGTGTTGATGACCCCTTATGTACTTAGAAGTGAAAAATCTCAGAGTTTTGCTATCGGTCAGTTCTAGCTAATAATCCAGAACAAATAAGCTTGAAAGTTCTTTAACACTGTTTATCCTAAATATATGAAATGAACCGCCAAGGCATATTTTATCGAAATTCAGTGTGAATCATTATAAAATAAACTGGTACAGAAAGAAACAGTAAAAAGCCATTTCCTCTACCACTTTGGTAATAGTCCTGCATAATAGGTAAGTGGGAATGAAAGGGGTAATTCTTCAATTTTGAGAAGAACACCGTCTCTAGAAGAGCGTTATTCTCTCTCGATCTCGTGCAATTGCCGGTCTGTGTTGTCAGCGATAAACAGAAAGGAAAGAAAAAATAGACTGCATGATCAGCTCCTCGCCTGAATGGTAGGCGAATCAATGAGGATGGCAATAAAATAATCAATGCAGTGACGAAGGAGAGGGTAAAGAATCATATCAATCAATTTTCCTGTGAAGAATGGAATTAGTACATACGCAAATTGGAACGATTGTTTAAAGCGAGGTTTGACGAGCATTAAAGGCCTAACTCAACCAACTCGTGACATTTACTACTGTACAAGAATGACAATGGTCAAACAGTTAGCTTGATGTTATCCGGGATTCTGAATGTGGAGTTGGGGTACTTCTTGCGGTGGTCGAGTAAAATCTTTGAAACCAAGCACCCTATACGGCATAACTGTAAAGCTTACGTTGTGCGATTTAGCTCGAGTTTCTTTCTTTCTTTTCTTTATTTGTTTGTTTCTTTCTTTTCTTTATTTGTTTGTTTCTTTCTTTTCTTTATTTGTTTCTTTCTTTTTTCTTTGTTGTCTTCTTTCTTTCTTTCTTTCTTTTCTTCTTTCTTTTTTTCTTTCTTTCTTTTTTTCATTCTTTCTTTTCTTCTTTCTCTCTTTTCTTTCTTTTTTCCTCGTTGTTTTCTTCTTTCTTTGTTTTCTTTTTTGTTTTCTTTCTTCCTTTTCTTCTTTCTTTTCTTTCCTTCTTTCTATCTTTTTTCTTTCTTTCTTTTTCTTTCTTTCTTTCTTTTTCTTCATTCTTTTCTTTTTTCCTTTTTTATTCTTGCTTGCTTGCTGTAAAGCCTTTATTTGTTTATTTATTTATTTATTTATTTATCTATTTATTTATTTTTTGATATATATTATATTGAATAACAGTAAAAAACTACGATGGCAATCCAAAAGAATAAAAAAAAACTATTTGCTAGTGAACCACTTTGGTTACTATGCAACATACCTCAGACACCGTAAACTGTCCACACTAACATAGCAATTACTGTGTAGTGACAACCTCGGAGAAGTACTGAATGTGCTTTTATACTATTTAAGTTCTGCTTATGGCAAGCGTTCCAGTAATCTTAATACCAAAGCCTTCTCTTTGTGCTGCATGCTTATACCAATCGTATTAACGCCACTAATATCATTGCATGTTCCTTCTTAACAAGCAGAAGAGCGAACAACAAGAAACGAGACGAGGTCAAGTAGGTCATCACCTGAAATGCGTAATTATTTTTCATGCTTAAATTATATCCGTTTTATATAAAGTTTGAACACATTTTATAAACACAACAACAGTGCGGTTATACAAAAACTTACTGTACGTATTTTGTAAAAGAAAAGATTAACTTAAATTATTTTAAAGGGAATAATAAAATATGAATAAATTTTGAAGGTAAAAGTATCGGATAATAATTTCTAAAAGAGTTTAAATCAGTTTGGCTAAATGAGTTAAAATATATCTACAGACTTCATTCTAAAGCTGCTTCATGTTAGACTTTCGTTTCCAGTCCACTTTATGTCAAGAAATACACATAGGCAGGCAAAAATCTTGGTCTAGTGGAAATGGTACCTTGCTTCGCGCTATTATAACAGTGTTTTCATTTTTCATTTTTTACGAATATCTTTCAGATCGACATATTTTCAGAGAATCAAGTAGTGGAAGGTAAAAGATAGTTTTTGGAACATCACACAACTGTAGGAGGGCAGAGGATGCAAACTTAAATCTAATTTCGGAGCAGCTTTAAAAAAGGCATTTTTGCAGGGCTAGGTGTGACTTGTTAAGTTTTGTTTGCATCATCAAAATAAATATCTATATACGTTAACGAATGATCATAATTTTAGTGAGGTCAAAATTTAAACTCGCCAAATGATAAAGTACTAAAAGATAAAATATAAAAATTGTATCCAACTAAAACGTGATCTCCAAGATCGTTTTAAACCAGTTTTGAGAAGGTACTACAACTTTGCTTTATCGGTGTCTTGTTATTTTCTCCACACAGAAAAATCATGGCAGGTCTGTTTACGGTGTTGGATTCTGAAATGCACAGTTTCATCCACTTTGGAGACAAACTGGACAGTTTGTATGTGTTGTTGACTTTGTTGAGTACAAAAATATATCTATCTTCAGTTTGGGAACTACTACTCTGTCCTAAATGAATCCGTCGTATACTGCCCTTTTTTTCACTTTTTGTAGGATGAAACGCGGTATTTACCGCAGTTTAGAGCTTTACATACGGAAAAAACTTCGTATTGACATAAACCAGTCACCCATATATGATCTGGTTTGATGTAGTCGATCTTCTGACTGTTCTTAAAGAAAAAGTTGGTTTCATTTTTAATTAAAAAAAAAACAAAACATGGAGCCTCCAAAGGTGCGTTTCAAAAAATTGTTAGATGATTAAAAGTAAGATAAAGTGGTTAATACTCTATTGTTGTCTTTTTTAAATGATCTGTGTGTAATCATTAATGCTAGTTTCCATATTACAAATACTTGGAAAATATCTGATTCCTGACTCGCAAAGATTCCTTAAAAATCACGGATTGTTACAATTTTTGTACCTTCAATGTAGAAGAAATAAATATTTCTATAAAACCATTGGAAACCCCCAGTTGGTTCTCTACCCCTTTTGGAAGCGAATTATCTTGCAGTTATAAGTATTAGTTTCACTGCTATGTGGTAACGTTTGGAATCTGATCAGCCTAATTGGGAATTGAAGGTGCCAGTCTATTGTGCGGAAGGCTCGGGTTCGATTCCCGGCCGGACCAGCAAAGGAGAAAGTCCTGCCTTTGCTCTAACATCTACAAATGATTAGACTTTCACGTCTTCTCGGATAAGGACGTTAAACCGTAGGCCCTAGAGACATATCTGTTTATGTGTGTGTATGTCACGTGAAAGGTCTCCGTCCACCTTAGAGTGGTAAAGATGGTGCCCCCTATTAGTAGGCTTTTGGCCGGCTAGGAGACTTGACACCTAAATAAAGTTTTTATTTATTATGGTTGGCACAGTTGTAAGATCTCTGCATACCGACCACAGGGTCCCCAGTTCGATCCTGGCTGTGCCAAGATTTGAATATTTAAATGAACTTCTTTTCCACCAAAGCTAAATTTGCTTTCCATCCTTTCGGGGTAGGTAAATGCGTACCAGCGTCTGCTGGGAGCTAACCTGTGGTTGATAAATTTCCCATCTAGGACTGTGCTGGTACCATTGGCCACCTGGCTTGTAAAGGAGATTTAGCTTTTTTTTTTCTTTTTTTTGCTTTAAAATTCCTTAAAATTCTGTAGTCTTATAAAGCTTTCAATTGTGAAAAGTGCCATGGTTGATGCAATTAGTAAGATATCTATCTGCCTTCTTACTACAAAAGCAAAAGATCCCAGGTTCAATCTCCGGCTCTGCTAAGATTTGGAAATTTGTGTGGCCTTTCCCGCCAAAGTTCACTCAGCTTTCCATCCTTACGAGCTCGGTAAATGAGTACCATCGTCTGCTAGCTACCTGCAATGGATTAGTGTCGCATCCTGGGGGAGTTAAATACTCTCATCTACTTATTACTACGTAACCAGAGAAAAGCGGCAGTCTATTATTTAGCCTTAGCATAGTTAATTGTAGAAACCTTATGTTTCCTAGCGAAATTATTATACTAACACCTGTGATTTAACTTCCGTTTATGATCTTGTGGTAAACCTAGTAACACCATGTACATGTTAGTGCGGATTGGTCAGTATGTGATCACCACTCAACTGTCTGGTGCGCCTGTGTCGTATCTCAGCCAGCAGCTCGCAAACTGTCTGATTTCTGTCAAGAGGCTCTTTGACAAATTCATCGTAAGCATTGCTTCATTCTTTTTATCTGGCTTATAGCAAACTTAAAGCATCATTTGTTTAATTCCGTAGATATATATCTCTATACAGGAAGAGTAGTGTGATTCCCAGGTGATGTAAAGCTGTACAATCTACTCTGCTCTCGTTATCCATCCAAAACTACATTCCAGTATGACAAGCAACCAAACAACAGAGCCACACGTTAGTCGTGCAAAATCGGTTGACACAACAACGAAATATAAAAACAGCTTTCAAATTCTTCATTTTTTGAATATTTTAATATTTTGGTCAATTACAGACGTTTTCCTGGCTAAATACAACTTAGTACGACTTGAAGACTATGAAGTGTGCAACATCAATGGCTAAAGCAAAACGTTAGCTTTCAATCTTTCCTTTAAAGCGTTTATCAACTTCTAGAAGAATAGTCATATACTCGATTTTTACAGTCGACCGGCTGTCAGAGACGACTGGAATTTTCATGGCGCAACCATTAATAATAGCTTAGGCGTCCTTTAGATTTATATTTAACGTCCGTGGTTTTCCCCTGTTTTAGATTGAATAAACATTGATGTCAAATTTTTATTTGCTTATACATATCAGAGTCGTCGGAAGCGGGGGGGCCCTAGGCTTTGCTGGAATTTCATAGCATGATCTCGAGACCAGAGTATCCATGCAATACCATTAAATCGTTTTTGCCGTTGAAATATTATGTGATAAACTCTGGGATTTTCAGAAGAAGGCTAAAAGTTAGCAGCCGAATTATCGAGTTCCTCAGATCGAATATTTTTCACTAACATTACCTTTGTTGTTGCGTAGACCAGAAACAGGGTCAGTACTGAACTCGTAGTGTGTCAACTTTCTTTTCTTTTTGCTTCCATCTCAAAGGATTTCTTTGCATTCATTCATCACCTCGGTCAAAGAATTATTGCGTCTTTTAGCATGTTTCCGTGGAGCACCTGAAATTTAAAAGAAATGGTTTTATCCCCCTTATTCAATAAGAAGTAGTTATTTAATAAATAAAGTCATTTCAATAAAGGAATCTCGGTTACCAAACCTTTCTGAACATCGCTTCCACGCGCACATGGCCCACCACCATCTGCCATATTGTTGCCGTTCTGATCATTGTAGTCAAAACCAGTCCACTAACATGGCCCGGTTCACGGTTGTCCAGAGTTTATCACAGAATGATATTTCAACGGCAAACACGATTTAATGCTACTGGATATTTTGGTCTCGATATCATGTTGAATTTAAACATCTGCGTGACTCAATTCGACCAAAGGCTCTGCCGAAATTTAAATATTTGTATAACTAACTTTTCCGCACCTAAGCAAACTCAGCTTTCCATCCTTCTGGGGTAGGTATATGAGTACCAGCATCTGATGGGAGCTAACCTGCGATTGATTAGTGTCGCATCCAGGTGTCGCGTACCTGAAGACGTAATGCGGTCGTGGTGATCATCACGGAGACCTACAATCTGCTTTTTGCCTCCGTGTTTGTTTGTCAGAACTGCGAAGTTTTTTCATCAAAGTTACGGCTTCAAGCACCGAACAAATTGTCAATAAATCTTTTTAAGTAAATAATTATTACTTACAATTACTTTAACACTGAC
>JAPEIX020354283.1:0-14149 GCA_026122405.2 Zoanthus sansibaricus
CTTTAGTGGTATCATATAAAACATTGTTGCAAAAGCATTTTGAGCTATACTTACAGTACTTAAACTAGACAGCCTGATGCCATAAACTGGGCTACCTGTGCATAAGACTTTGTGAGTTGTTGATTCATATTGACGAAATTTCTCAACTTTTGAGCCAATTGCTAATAAGGGTATTCACTATGGGAAATATAGTAATCATCATATCCCTACTGCATCCCTACTGCACTTACAATTAGCAGGATTTTGGATAAATAATCAATAATCCGGCAGAAACATATTAGATCAATAATATAAATACACACTCCTAACTTCCAACTATAAGAAAAAATAAAAATTAAAATATATTTTAAAATGTATGAGCATGACATAGTGAACCGGATCAGGTTTTTTATGGTATTTTTAAGAACTAAAGCCTGCCAGCACTGTGGTACTCATTGTCGTGGCTTCAAGTTAGCTACCAGCACTTTTGTGCTATATATACTTAACGTTAAAATACATCAGTTAAGGTCAGTTTATTCGACTCCAAGGCATCTTTCCGTGACCACTACGTATGAGTTCATGCGTAGAAACATCCAAGATGATATGTTAAATTTGGAGTGCTATACTAAGCCTATTTCAAACTAAACATTCTTGATGGCTTTATTAAGTATAACTCGTACTAATTCTTGGTTATAAAAGTTAAAAAATAAGGGTCGATTTGACCATCATCAGGTTTAAAGAACTCATCCTCGTACCCAGGGTCATTTCACTGACGTGACGTCACTACGTCAGTGAAATGACCCTGGGTACGAGGTTGTAAAGAACTGTGGTTCAAGTTGGTCCAGTCGACCGAAAAAGTTTATTTTAACATTTTTAACATTATAGCCAAAAATTCTTAAATATTTTATTTTTACATGGAGACATTTCACATACTATGAAATTAAAAATTTTTTTTTTGATTAAAATGACCATGAAATTCTTAAATCAACAATAACTGAACTTCGGAGAATTATTTTTTTCAACTAATATAAAAATGGATTCTTCAATGCAATTAATGATAACAACAGAAAACTCCAGTAGAAAGACTAAAGATCTCTTTTATTTAAATAGTTAAGCTTTTTCGATACAAACAAACTAAAGGGACCCTCTCTTGATGAATCAAATGCAGTGCTTATAGTTTTATTTATAATCATGGCGCTCACTGACTGAAATTGTGGTGCTCCCTGACTGATACTGTGGTGCTCACTGACTGATACTGTGGTGCTCACTGACTGATATGGCCTGATATAGTGCTTACTGACTGATATCATGGTGTTCACTGACTGATATGGTGCTCACTGACTGATGTGGTGAACACTGACTGATATCACGGTGCTCACTGACTGATGTGGTGAACACTGACTGATATCATGGTGCTCACTGACTGATGTGGTGAACACTGACTGATATCACGGTGCTCACTGACTGATATGGTACGCACCGACTGTTATCATGGTGCTCACTGATTGATGATAACAATATTCCACGAGTTTTCAAGAAGTTACCTGGGTAAAGAATGTATCAAGTAATTTCTGCTACATGTACCAGCAACCGAAAGTGAGTCTATATAAATACAATAAGATGCCCATGGTATCTCTACCTGCCTCAAGCCTCGGAACACCCGGGGACAAAAACTCGTCAGGGATTAAGACAGGGTGCCAAAGGAAAAACAAGCTAATGTTATGTATGGGGTCAGGAATGCTATGCTGGGGAGACCAAGCAGGCCCTGGGATAAACCAGCATCGAAGACCAAGCTCAAATCTAGCGCAGGCATCAGCGATGTATAGCCATCTGAAATCCGCTGGTCATGACTTTAGCTTGGAGAACGTAGTGGTCCCTAACATGGAGGAGCAGTGGCACAGGAGGGAGTGAAAGAGGCCATTTCTCAATAAGGACGGGAACTCAGACACAAATTGTCGCACAAATGGGACTGGGCAGTGAAGATGATTGACAGCCGCCTGTCACGTGACACCCCCCGTCACCTCACAGGTTGTCAGTTTTCTGATGAAGCGTGTACGATACGGTCGCAACGTTGCGTTGTTTAATTGATTTTCATCTAATTTGAAGAAAGTGACTTAAATGTTTTTTTGGTAATATTTCTACTACGCGAGTCAAAACATTCACTCCTACAAAAAGTACAATTATCGTCAGTTACATGCATCTCCAGGTTTTGTTTTTTTTTTCTAAAAGTGACAAAAATTTCCCACAAAATTCTAAGCGTTTTTTTTGAGACAGGGAGAAGGTATGTTTTCCAGGAGACTCTTAAAGCCCTTGAACAAAAGTTTAAAAATTCCAGGAGTTTCTAGAAGGAAAGAGAAACTATATGTTTTTTCATGAGATTCTTTAGTGCCCTTGCAAAAAAATTTTCAAAATTCCAGAAGTTTTGTAAAAAATCCAGGAGAAGTGAGAACCACGTACAATATGAATCTGATAAAATAAATTAAACTGGTTATCAAATGCTTTCACCTTTTTTGTGCAAGATCGCTAAAATAACTTCCAGACTATTTTTATCTGCAAATATTGCATCCTGAGAATAAAACAGGTCTAAAATGAAAACAGCATTAACACATATCTTGCGTGAGCTTGGCACAGGACGCCTATGTACATGAATTTCATTTTACAAGCTTTTCTCATAAAACTAAGATAAATTTGAATTAATTCAAATTGGAACATAGTTTTGTGTCTTCAGTTATTCACATTAACAGAAACAAGAAAAGTACAGATCTATTGCCTTGAATGTACAAAATATAAGTGAAACTATTGTCAAAAGAGTAAGGGAAAAAATATTTAGTGGGTTAATTAGTTACTTGATGTCCATCTGTGACAATAATTGGAAACAACTTTTAAATGCGTTCAGCTAAAGCAGACTTTGATGTTTTATGCTGACATGCTGAACTCCATTTTGCAACTTTTTTTGACCTGGTAGAACATCCTGTATGTACAGTACTTAAGATTTCATTTCTCATCTAATCAATACAGCTAAAACGTTGAAGTGTTCAGTCACTCTCTTCGTCATCGCTTTCAACAATCACTTTCTTTCTTTTCTTTGTACCACCACCTTCACTGCTAGTTCGTTTTCTCCTGGTTCCTTCAGCCTCGTTGTCAGATTCCTTATCTTCTTTGGCTGCCAAAAGTCTGTCTGCATCTTCTTCCTCGTCACTCTCAAGTCCCTCAACACCTTCATCTAAGCTTTCATCGTCAGACAAGGCACCATGAAAACCTAATAAAAGTACAAAGAAAAAAAGACAAAAGAACTTTTACCAAATCTTGTCTTCAATTGTAAATATGTTTAACCTAATCAAAAGTACTTGAAAAAGGTTATCTACTTTTGAAAATCTTTAAAGATAATAAAAAAAAAGATACTTCTAAGGAATTTTCAGTTAAATGCAAATAGTATAATCATTTCTTTCAAGTACGAAACAGTTTTACAAATAAACAAGTTTTACACTGTGGTGAAAAAGAAATGTTTAGATAACGTTTCGAAAGTCCTGGAGTCCTTCGTCGCAGTGAATGAAAGAGATGTAAATAAAGGGGTGGTTACATAGTGCATGCACTTTTACATTACTTATGTTCGTTTTAGGAACCTGAGCCTGTTTGCTAACTAGGCCATGCAGATGAGGCCTAAAAAGGCAGAAACAGCTGTCCATGGTAATCTGGCTCACTAATTTTTATGGCAGTTTAAAGGGGTAAAACCCGCTACCTACGTAGCCATAGTGCCCAATAATATTGGCTATACAAGTTAGCTACTAGCACGTTTGTGTTATCTATACTTGAGTTCATTCTTTTTTTCACTACGGTGAAAAAAAACCTTATCTGTAAAACTGTTTTTGTAGAAACACCGACGCAGCATTCAGGCTAGTTCAATAAAACTGTTTTCTCTACTACAACTAATTAATTTTTAGTCTATTAAGACATTTCCATCCCTCTCAAAATTTTACCCAACATCAAAAAATAAATACATCAAATTGATAGATGTTTGTTAACTTTTGCTAATGGATAAAAAAATACTAAAAAAGAGTAAAAATGTTCTTGTTTCTAAAATGATCTTAACAGTTTTTAACAGATTTGATAAATGAAAGACAAAAAACTCATTGTAGTCCTGATACCATACAAGAAACAAATGAGGGTTGAGAAAAACAAAAACTTACACTTTGAGATCCATTTTTCAACTGTGCAAGATTCTGAAACAAACATTTTTCTCACCTTGTGCCAAGTCTTTTTTATATTTCTTTTTGAGAGCCAACAGACTCTGAAAATCATCATCCTCTTCACCATATCTGTCAGGCTCCAGATAGCTTGCACTAAGCCCTTTGTTATGACCACGCTCTCGACTCCTTCTTTTTTGACTTTCAAGACGTAACTGGCTTCTAAGTCTTTCTTCTTCTTTCTATTTCAAGAAGCACAAAAAGTTTCATCAACAACAGCATATATTTTATAGAGGTTTGCCCATATTAACTTAGCTTACAACAGTTACAATCTTACATAGTTAATAAAAGAAAATCTTGATAACTCTCCAAAAACGGGACCAATAACTCTATTTTCCTTCATTCTCATATTGAAATATTTCTTCCATTGAAACCATTGTTATATTTAGAAATTAAAACACAAGCAAAAAAGGTATGTGTGTCTACGAGTAACAATTTTATTGTTAAGTAAATTCCAGTCATACCAAGAAATGATCCTGTTTAAGGATTACTGCTGCAATTTATCTCAAATTTACAAGATTAAAGATGCCACATACGGTATTCAAACATATAATTTAACAGTATGTTTTTTTCCCTACAGTAAGTTGAAGATTATCACAACTTGTGACAAATTGAAACTAAGAGCCAAACCAATTCCAATTCTTGCCTTAAGGTTAGATGATTCTAATCACTTTATTACAACAATTTTTCAAAAAATGACTAAGGTCTGTGAGTTAGTAGCTAGGTAGAACATTTAAGGTATACAGCGTAACGTTGAAACTTTCTGATCATTACATAACCATAAAAAGTCTATGAAACAAATACTTCAATCATTGGTAAGTGACAAATTTCAACAACTCTGACCATTAACCTCTTACACTACTTTGCTCACAACACTGATTTCAGCATCTGCATTGGGTTTCTTACAACCTGAAAATACACATTTTTAAACACATGATGAGTATTACAATCAAGAACTTCTCTTGTTAAGGAAAGACTAACTTTAATCATCTCTTGCCGCTGAGCTTCTGGGTCTTTTCCAGCAGCAGGTACAAGTCCGATCTTTCGTGCTTTAGATGCCCGGTCAGCAATGGAAAGAGTCATTTTCCTGTGAGTTTGACTTGCTGTTGAGTGTGGCCTGAATGTCAGTTTCTCTTTAAAAACTGTCTGTGCTTGTAGACCAGTACCCTATCACACAAGTTACGTGAAAGATAGTAAAATAAAATAGTAAAACATAAAATTATTAAAACATTTTTATTAAGATTGATTATTATAAAGTTAACTAATAACACGGTCGGAATATATCAAGGGAATACTAATTCAATAATATAACTTCGATTTTTGTCTCAAAATCCCTTACTAGGGATCCAAGGATAAAGCAAAGTTTCTACGAATACATCACTTGGCAATATTGCTTTGTAATCAGGGTCTACATGAGTCACTGTTTCCGTGTTTTCACTGGTGCAAACTGCAAAAGTAAATAACAAGATTCAGTAAAGTTTCCACTAGAAACATTTTCACTTTTTTTCAGTCTCAGCCTGAGCTTGTTCTTAAATTGTTCTTGATTTTCGGCTAATCTGAGCTTTAATGTTGTTCTTATAAAATTAAATAAAAAAAAACGTGAGACAACTTTCTCGGAGATGACGCAAATTTTCTTTTTCTTTTTGTTGCAAAAGTGGCATGATTGTTTTTTAAAGTAAAGTTACATTGACATTAATAAAATATTGTTACTCTTTTGGTCTCCATTGCAGCATATCTCACTTTCCTAACCTTTAAAGTTTATGTCATCAAACCCAGCCAAGGATATACAATTAGTATGTAAAAAAGGTCAGGCTCCTAGACTTTTTGCAGGGCTGCTAAAACATTTTATTTATGAACCCGGCTGGCTATCTCTCAAACACCCTTAATTCACTCCCTGAGTGCATTTTTTTTCTCTTTTGGAATAAATTCAATATTAAAATATTTTGATAAAATTGATTGTTTAAATGTTACATGGTTGCGATTGAAAACACGAAAACGATATCAAGATCTTGCCATGTAAAAATCTATATTTCAGTAATTAATCTAATTCAGGGTGTGGTCTATTCCCGAACAGGAATACATCTTGGAATAATCTGGATTTTAATTTACCAAACAAAGTTATTCCAAGTAATCCATGTATTCATAAACGTGTGCAGTAATTTTTACTTCGGGTTGGCGAATTTTTATAGCTCTGGAGTAGGCAGTACGGCTGGTTGGCATATTTTTTGCTGTCGAGCTGGTTGTCCGCCATTTTTGATGTTCTTGCTGCTGTTGCTTTTCAGGTTAGTGTGCGTGACGTCACTATTCCAGATTTTTCCGGCTATTCTCATTTCAGGTGCAGAATGAGTGAAAGAGTATTCCAAGTAATCCGGAATCAGAATAGTTCCCAAACAAATGACCCTTCCAAAAATCCATGTATTTCTATTCCAGAATTGGCCCAAACAAACACACACTTAATTCAATGACAAAAACTTAAAGTTGAACAATATATTTAAAAACATTTATTACCGACTAACTATCATTTTGCTGTGATGCAAAAATAAAACATGTCTTGTAAATCCTTATTCCTATCAAATGAACACAAACTATGAAAGTCAATAGACGTACACAAACTAACGTTAATAATACCTGTTGTACAAACAAGTGGTTGAAATCTCCATCGATTTTTGTTTTATGAATATCAAATATTTCAACACCGAGTAAAAGTGAGAGTGTTCCATCAGACCATCGCACAACTCTGGCATTACTCTCTTTCACATCATTGCCATCAGGATCTTTACAAGACCGCCATCTGATTGTATTTTCAACCTGGAATGACATTTTGAGTTACAGGGTATTTCTGAGTGTTCATTTCCAAGGATAATCTTTCTATACAGTAAATGTATCAAAGTTCAGTGACTGAAAGAATGAAGCAGCTAATAACATTTCAAAAACAAGAAAAAAACTCCCAAAACAAAAATGTTCACTTCAAAGAGATTGGAATCAATGTCTTCTGGGATTAAGGTGCACTATTTTTCAAACGTGCTTGCAATTATCATATATTCAAATGATAAAGTATTATAGAAGGGAACTCTGTTTCTATTGCTACATATAGTTTAATTATTACTCTTAGATTAAAATGTTAATTAAGACATTTGCTTTGCTATAAGTCTTTTTTTCATCTGAAAAATAGAAATACTAATTGCTTTAGTCTGCCGCTCTAGAAAGTTTTTTTGTATGCATTCAGTTCTAAGTTCCAGGTCATTGCCTAATTTGAGACAAGTAGGGTCAGAGAAAAGACAAATACAATGAAGTTGACTCAGGTGCTACTACATAGCTCATTAAGTAAGTGTAAACACCTTTTTAAAACATTCATGGTGTTCCTACATAGAGAGCTCCTAAACCATATTTCTGTATTAATACTTTAACACAAGCAAGTTAATTTTAAGTCATCTAAAATGGAGGGTCAGCTTATACAACGTTAACATCTCAGAGTCTTTTGTTTTCTCTTAAAATGGGGGATCGACCTGGCAAAACGATGGAGGGACTGAGGGAGAAATTCTGGAAATAGAAGGAGGAATTCAAGAGCAAGGGACTGAAGGTGAACCTTAGGAAGACAAAAGTGATAGTGAGTGGGGGAGAAGGTGAAGTGTCTGACAGTAAGGTAGATCCATGTGGTATTTGTGGTAAGTGAGTAATGGCAAATTCAGTGTCGTGTGTGAAATACAGGAAATGGATCCATGGAAGATGCACGAAAATAGAGATGGTGACTCTGAGGTTTTCAGAGAGATTTCGAGTGTGGAAGATGCAAGAAACAAGTTGATGGATTAGTGGAACCAGTGGAGGAGCTGCGTGAAGAGGTGGAAACAGTGTGAGGTTTCTGTTATTTGGGGGATAGAGTGAATGCAAGATAGTGGTTGTGTGGCAGCTGTGACAGCAAGAGCAAGAATTGGGTGCATGAAATTCAAGGAATGCAGAGAGTTGCTGAACTCAAAATGGTTCTGCTTAAGATGAAAGGAATGGATTATCAAAGTTGTTTAAGATTGGCAATGTTAATATGGGAGTGAGACATGGTGTTTGAGGGAAAATGAGATGACAATTTTGAGAAGTTCCAAGAGCAATGGTGAGAGCAACTGATGGAGAAAAAGAGGACAGAGAACCTAATAGAGATGTAGGGATTGAAGGAAGCAGTAGTTCAGACGGCAAAGGCAAATGGAGTGAGATGGTACAGGCATGTGTTAAGGAGGGATGATGGGCATCTTTTGAGAAAAGTGTTGGAGTTTGAAGAGAAGGGAAAGAGGAAGCGAGGACAACCAAAGAAGATGTGGAAGACACAAGTGGAGAAGGAGAGCAAGTCAGTGTTGGTTTGGAGAAAAAGGATTCCATCAATTTAGTGAGATAGAGAGTGTGAGTTGGAGAGATAGCTACAAAAGTGGGATAAATCTAACTATCCCCATTTACGGGGATAAACCAGGATCAAAATTGGATTGATTGATTGAATGCCAAATAAAGTTACCAAAATTTCCATTACAAAACGTTTTTAAGTATTTAGTAAAAACAGTATATATATGCCCAACTGAACTGAAGCACGGGCTATTTTTAGCATGCCTGCAATTTTTGTCAGGGAAAAAATTGCAAGATCTCTAAATACTGGTTCATAGCTCTAAGCAATTGAGTAATGAAGCCACTACTTTGAAAACAGGTCATTTTAAGTGGGCCATCAATATCAATGCCAATCCAAGGTATACAATAATTATGAGATATATATTATGGTATGATTCTATAATAACTTATCAGGGCTCAACAAATCCCCATCCAGTTGTCAGGGACAAGTAGATTTTGAACTTGGGCAAATAACTTTTCATAGTCACTTGCCCAATGAACAAGTGCAGAGACAAGCCTCCCAAGTGCTTGGGCAAGCTGATAGTTGTCCCAGGCAAGCAAGAATTTACATTTTTGTCAGCAGGTCTAAGATGCAGGTCACGGGTCAGGTCATTGCTATGCTAATAGTGAAACAACCCTAACCCCTTCCTAGTAATGCTAACCTTAGGCCTAAATGCTAAACTAAGAGAATGTTTAGGCCTAAGGTTAGTATTAGTGAAGGTTAAGGGTTGTTTCAGTATTGGTAAAAAATGATAACCTGAGACCTGACCTGTGACCTGTACATTAGACCCACTGCATTTTTGTTGAGCCCTCCTTGTAACACAAGAGTTACCTTAAGTTTTAACCTAGCATTTCCTTCTTCATCAAGAACTTCATCATCCTCAATTTCATCTTCATATAATGCAGAATCAAAGGGTTTGGTTTCCACACTCATGAAGTTTGGCATTTTCACAAAGTATACTTCTGATCCAAGAGAAACTTTAAAGTATGGGATGGTCACATCAATTACTGTTTCTTCTCCTTCGTCCTCTTCTTCTCCTTCCTCGCCTTCTTGCAAAATGTCTTGCCTTCTAATCTGGTCTTCAATTGCTCTTGAGTCATCCTGTTGGCTTTTTTCTGATTGATAATCTAATTTAGGTGAGGCCTGGGAGTGAAAAATATAAATGAAAGCTAGAAAAATTTTTTTTTTGAAATTTGGAGTGTTAGAAAAAAAACAGTGTCCGTGTGTACTTCCCATAAAAAATTAAATTTAAAAAACTTTCAGAAAATCAATAAACTTTTTTTTCAATCAGTTCTGTATCTACATTAAAACAACCATCCTTAAGCTGCACTTTAGGTGCTTTCGATTTATTTGAAATGAACGTTCTAGCAAAAGAATATAATCATGTTTTTAACATTCTGTTGTCAGAATTTCAATAAACTAAAATAGAAACGAAGCAAATTCAAGTTGAAACAAGGTAAAGCCAAGTGAAGAAATTTGAAAAAATTCTTACTTCAAAATGTAGAAAAATGTATTTAAAAGTTTTCAAACATTTCCTTGGAGGAACATGTGCCAAAAAAACAATTTCCTGAAGGCAGCAAGCTCCTTCAACACTCACCCTGTCTTTGTTGGTATTTTCCTACTTCACTACAATAATTATAATCCTCCTACTTGAAAAAATAATTAAACCCCTGCATCATGGGACTGTAATGGTTTGGTTATGTCCAGCAAGCACTTCCTAGTAGATAAGTGGATATTCATGGCTTGAAGAAAGATTATCAAAGAAAAAAGGTAGGGATAACCACTAAAAAGAGAGAGAGAGAGGCTCTGTGCCTGTGTGGTCTGTAGTCTGAATGAGTCATTAAGCATTCAGAATAAAACATTGGTTTTGCAATCCTGATTACCACACATGCAGCACCATTGTTAGCAGTGAACGAATGACGCAACATTCAGTAAAAGGAAAGAGTGAAAGAGAAGCCAAATACTGTACTTTGGGTTTCCAACCAGCACTGAACAATGCAGCAACTTTCCCCTTCCCATCCTTTGCACTGACAGAACTGGAGCATATATTCTTCCTAGTTCAACTCACCTTATCTTCTTCATCTTCTGATGATATATCTTCATCATCTCCAAATAAATCAGCAGTTAAGCTTTGCTGGTGTTGGGAGGTGTTGCCTACTTCTTCCTTAACAACAAAATATTATGATCAAAAAAAAATTTAGCAGAATTTTTTTTACTTACTAATAATAAAGTTTAACTTTGCATCATGTTTAACATTCTTTCTAAATCATGCTAGGGTGATGCCATTAATGCAATCATACATGTGGAAGTAAGGAGGGAACGATAAAATGAATGAAAAATGTCACACTAAGAGTTAATACTTTTACTAAAGAATGAAAAAAACTCTCACTGTTAAGTTGATATCAATTTGAGAGAGCTGACTTGTACAGCGTTGAAAACTACCAGTACCATATTTTCTGGCATCAAGTTGACTTTTTAAGACTTAAATTTTGAGAAGAGTTCTTTGAAGTATGATTTTCAATCCACAATTTTTACACTTACTTTTAGATTTCATTAAGGAGTTACTCAAGTCTCAAGCCAACAATTTTGACACCATATAGCAATAAATTATTTTTCATTATACTGACAATCAATCAGTTCCATTGATTGCCATGTTTGTGTGGCTTATGAAAAGATGATTTAAACTTCTTTTGGTAAAATTTCCGTATTGGAGCGTACTATTGTTTAATCATACAAACTAAACCTTACCCAGACCCTATCTAGTAATATACGCGACGAGACTGTATGCATAAATAAGTACCCCCAATACGGAAACTATCCCCACATATCTTTAACCGCTAAATATCCTAACCTTTTCATCATCTTCTTGTTTTTCATGTTCCTTACTGTGATCACTCTCCTGTCCACTTTCGCTATCGCTCTCCAGTTGTTGATTTATATTACCTTTCTTTCTTACATTATCATTATGCCGTTGTCCTTCCTCAGCTTCGCCATCGCTGGGTGAATCTTCAAAAAGTTCATTTAACTTCCCAGACGCTTTACTGTTCTTCTTTCCTCGTTCTTCATCTTCACTGTCTTCAAGATCACTACCAAAAAGATCTTCCAAAGACATTTCGGAGGAAAAATCACTGCTCAGTGGATAAATGCAACCGCGTGAAGCATTTACATATTGACCAGGCGACCCTCGAAAATGTTGAAAAGGAGGAGAAAAAGACTGGTGCCCTGTCTGAGCCTCGACACGGAGGAAGACCGCTTTGACGATTGCACGAGGTAGCAACTTCCATACAAAATGGCGGAAGGAAGGAGAAGTTTAAAAATAGCAAAAGAAAAGACGGAACAAGAAATCAAAGCAAAAGAATATATACCCCTTGAAATGAAGGACAGTTCAGAAGAAGTTATAATTCCAGGTTTTGGTGGTAATGTTGTTGAAGAGAGACGTGGAACAAAGAGGCGTTTCGACGACGAAGATGTCGACATGAAAGAAGAGCCTTCTCTAACTGAAAAAGATGAAAGTGAAGAGCAAGCATGCGAACAGATGCAATCTGAGTCGTCACTGGAAAGAAAAAGACATTCTCGTCGTCCTCGAAAAAAGAGACGTTTTTGTGACAAATTTTTGCTTCATGAAAAAAATCCCTTGATGTTGTTAAATGAGCTCAAACCGGGTTTAGAATACACTTTTCTGTCGCAAGATGGCCCTAGTCATGCCCCCGTTTTCGCCATGAGCGTTACAGTGAATGATGAAACTTTCGAGGGTCGTGGGCCAAGCAAACAGAAAGCTAAGCAAGACGCTGCTACTCGCGCTCTTAAA
This sequence comes from Zoanthus sansibaricus, assembly GCA_026122405.2. Lineage (NCBI taxonomy): Eukaryota > Metazoa > Cnidaria > Anthozoa > Zoantharia > Zoanthidae > Zoanthus > Zoanthus sansibaricus. The sequence goes on from JAPEIX020354283.1 coordinate 12,395, forward strand.
ACTTTTGTTCAACCCAATCGCCTCGGTGGAGTCGAATTTCTTGGAGGAACGCTAGAAGATTTTACTTCAGACTCGGCGGAAAGCTTGATGAATCCTTTTGGTAAAGAGAATGAAAATGGGACCACAGAAAAACAGAAAGATTCAACGGAGAAAGCAACTCCTGCAGCCGACGCGCAAAATCCCAAACCACCTTGTCCTTTGATTGATGGCAAACACCCTGTCATGTTGCTAAACGAGAGATACTCACAAAATGTCGAGTACGAAATAGTTGACGAGAGGGGATTACCACATGTAAAATATTTCACATGCAAAGTCTCTGTCAATGGCAAAGAGTTCTTTGGTATTGGCAGAAACAAGAGGATGGCAAAGTCCAGAGCTGCAGAAGAGGCATTGTTGGGGCTTGAAGGGTTGAGAGTATCATTTGGTAATCCCTCAGATGTGATCCAGCAGTCACCGTACAAACCAGAGGAACAAATTAACCAGCCCACTGCCGATCACATCGGGGCAATCATTATAGAAAAGTTTAATTCACTGAAATCTGGCCTTCCAAATAACATTCGTCGCAAAGTTCTTGCTGGGATTGTTATGACAGAGAACATAAATAATGAACTGAAGTTTACTGTTGTTGGCCTTGGAACTGGTACAAAATGTATTGGTGGAGAGTACATGAGTGACAGGGGCTGGGCAGTAAATGATTGTCATGGTGAAATTATATCTCGTCGATGTTTGTTACGCTTTCTATATTCTCAGCTTAGCAAATGTATAAATGGTGATGAAAAGACCTGTTTTCAAAAGAAAGATGAAGGTACTCCATATGGTTTGAAGGAACATATCAATTTCCACTTGTTTGTAAGTACATCACCTTGTGGAGATGCTCGAGTGTTCTCACCACATGAACAAGAGGTTGGGGAAACAGACCATCACCCGATGAGACGTTCTCGTGGTCTTCTTCGTACAAAGATTGAAATCGGAGAAGGTAGGAACTAAAATAGGCTTTTTATTTATACTTATGATAACAAAAATAGTAGCAACAACCAATATAACTGGCAATAATATTGTTGACAATGTGACAATACAAAATGATAAAAATTTTTTGTGACATTTAAAACCCTCAATCAGTGTGTTTCTTAAGGCCGGTACACCGGTACATTGTACCGACGTACCCCAACGGTTGTACCGCCTTTCCCCAGCAAAGGAGTCTCGCAACTTTTTAAACTCACTAGAAACAAAACATATATTTTCATCACAACAGTAACGTGTGATTAAGTTATCCCTTCCACAATTCTAATAGTTGTTATTAAGAGTTTCACATAGAATGATAAAAATAGGTGCTGCTTTGCCACAAAATGTTGCCGCGACCGTTCCACCTGACAGGATGGCAAAGTGCGATTCTGCAATTATTGACCAATTTCCGCACTAGTTTTACAAAAAATTACTAGTTTAACTGTAAAATGTCTGAAATTATCAGATAATTTGTTTACAAATTGCAATAAACTCGATGCAGTTCAAGCCTACAGGGTCAAATAATGCACTGAACAACAAATATTTACTTTTGCTTCAACGATATAACAATGGGAAATCATTTCAAAATAGAATAACCAGGCGTCAGGCACACGTTGTTGAATTCGCTTTAAATAATAGTTTGTAAATATTTTTAATAAAGGACGCGGCTTTAAATATTTTAGAAAACATTTTAATTTTACAGTAAACAACTAAAAAAACATAATTTTTGTCCAAATCTGCACTGCATTAATT
>JAPEIX020355010.1:0-14148 GCA_026122405.2 Zoanthus sansibaricus
TATTTTATCAATAAGGTGGTTTCCTTAGACCCGTAAAATAAACATCATGATCAGTTAATACACAAAGCAACAAAAGCAAAACGAAAAACGTTAAAGCCGAAATCAAAACTCTTGATCGTAAAAATTGAATCCTAAAAATCGCAAAGACTGATTTTAAAATCGAAATCTTCAAAAGCAAAATCAAATTCTCAAATATCAAAAGCAAAATCCGAAAAGGTAAAAATCAAAACTAAAAATTCTTGATTGCAAGTCAAAAAGCGAATCCTAAAATCGCAAAGACTGATTTTAAGATCAAAATCTTCAAAACCAAAATTGAATTTTCAAATATTAAAAGCAATATCCGAAAAAGTTAAAATCAAATCCGTAAGTGGTCCTCCTGCAGGCTTCCGTACCGCTGTGCACCTTGAGTGCAAATTTATCGCCAGTGACATCCTTAAATCGACTCTCGATACCGCATAGCGTTTCAAACCGCTGAACGTAAGTATTGCATGTTCTGAAATTCATTGCCAGTGACATCCGAAAATCGAACCGTGTACCGAATAGTGAGCTGCTTCTCAGCAATGATTGTTTATGGAGTTTAGGAATTATTTTCCATCCCCCACCAGGACCAAGCACACATACTTTATTTCAAAACCTAGCTCAGAGCACTTAACCGTACCACTGGCAAGTTCTAGATTTATATGTATTATAACAAAATGCTTACTCAGTCGCTGCCATCGCTGACTGCTTGCGGATGTCGATAAACTGCTTTGATCTGTAGGTTTCTCCAGATTTACACTACGGAAGGAATACAAAATAATGTTAGCCAATTTGAGACATTCTTGGAATATTTATAAGTGACCGTTACAATTAGTTACAATAAATTTAAAATTAAAAAAGAACGCGCGAGAATGGTAACTAGTATATAATAACAAATTAGCAAGTAAACTGAAAAGATAATTATTATAATACAGTGTGTTTCTTAAGGCCGGTACACCGATAAATTGTGCCGACGTTCCCCGACCGCTGTATCGGTTTTCCCCAACTCGAAAGCTCAAAGTAATTCTAGGGATGTCCCCAGACCCCTCTAGATACTTGAGCATTCGGCGCTTGATGACCTCGTACCCACTCCGGGTGTACCTGTTTTCCCACTTAGTGTACCCCACTTCCCAAGCCTTAAGAAACACACTGTCGGTAATTAATTGTAACGGTCACTTCTGAAGATGTTTGTTGTAACAAACGAAACGTTAAGTTAAATGTATTTGAATAACTACAACATGCATTGTTCTATAATGTCTTTTACCGCAGTTTGTTTGATGTTTTAAATCAAGTTGCGATAGCCAAAGAAGAAAAATATTTATGTTATATTCAATATGTTCTCTTTTACACTTATACATACAATAAAGATACCAAAAGTCTAAAATACACAAATTACAAGGAATTTATAAAAAAATCTGAAAAAAGGTTTCGCATAATGGCGTCATCAAAATAATGCAATTACTATTGACATGATAACCAATTAACTGACACAAAAGTAATTTAATTTTTTGTAAACTACAATTGTTGAGCTTTGTTCCAGCTTACTTTGGTTTCCAAAGCTCTACAAAATTTGATTAGCTTGGAAGTCCGACGGTTTAGATAAATTATTGTCTATTTCGTATAACAAATATCTTGAATATGACATCAGAACGACACCGAAGTTAGATTAGTAGCATTAGAACATTCAAAACCTAGATATGGAATTCTTATAATTGTTTTATCAACATAATTAACAATTAGATCTCGAGGACGAATGGACAACGAGTCAATAGCCCGTGAGGCCGTAGGCCGAATTGGCTATTCAAACTCGTAGTCCATGAGACCGAGAGGTCTAATTGTTTTAGTATAAACCCACTAATCGATCAAAAAAGGATGTACAAATTATATTATTGATGAAATCCTCTGATTCTATAGTAAAACGGGGCTTATTACTATTTTGATCCTCCATCTTTTCTCTACTCGATGACTGTTACTATTAGACCACTAGTAGCGTAGCCAATCAAAATGCAGGATTTGCATTAGTCCACTAGTAGGTTTAAGCTAATGTTTGTTAGCTTTGCCATATTGAAGAGATGCCAAAATGCCGATACTGAGCTTTTTCCATGACTGCTAATTACAGCATTCAGGTTCACTTTATTATGTACGGTGGATTTAAGGGGTTATATTGTCCGCTACCAACGTGACCTTCCCAATTGATTCAGTGGTTTCTAGCACGCATGTGCTTTCTCTACTTGATGACTCTCATTATAACCACATCCCACAAGCGTTACTCTTTCACCACTACTTATGTTCTTTGGGAAATAAACTAAGCCTGTTTGCTAGCTGTGCTATGCTGATGAGACTTAAATAGGCCTGTAAAACAGTATTACATCGCTGCTAGCCTTCAGGTTCTTGTTTCTTGAGGACGATTTAAGGGATAAAGCCCGCTGCGGCTAACATTGCCTTAGCGTCCAGTTTACGGTGGCTTCAAGTTATCCACTAGGGACTATAAGCAATGAGGACGGGAATGCCAACAACGAAGTCTAAAAAAATTCACATTTCTGTTTAGCACTCTTCTTCTTTGAGCGAGTTATTAGGGTTGATTTCCTTTGGGTTGCATTTTGTGAGCAGAAAACAATGGAATGTTTCTCCATGAAGCTAAATATATACTGAGTAAAGAAGGTCTTTTAATTTCACGTTCAACTTATAACAATAACTTCGTGTAAGTGCGCAGCCCCATGCATTCCAATGTGCATTTATTGTATTTATTATTGTTCTTTGCCGCGTCGGCGTTGGCTTTGCCGTCCTCGTTGCTTTTCAAAAAGTCCCTACTAGTACTGGCACGTCTGTGCTATCAATACTTTACGTTACGCTATCATAATAGGGACCTTAAGCAATGACGAAGGCGACGCCAACGACGACGGCAAAGAACAATAGTCAATATAATAACTGCAAGTTGGAATGCATCGAGCTGAGCACCTGCACGGAGTTGTCGCTAGAATTATAACGTGAAAAGTCCGTTTTTAGAGTTGTCGAGACTACGAGGACATCACAGCAAAAACTTTCTTAGTATTTGTTTAGTTTCATGGCAAAACATTAAATCGCTTTTCTACTCACAAAGTTTAAGGCAAAGAAACAAAACCTTAATGACCCGCACAAAAAAGTAAAGGGCGAACCGGAGATTGAATTTTTTAAGCCGTCGTCGTTCACGTTCCCGTCCTCGTTGCTTAAGGTCCCTATGACTCCAAAGAACGTGTTAAATTTTGCTGAAATCATATTGTTAGGAATCAATCAGTGATCTAATTGTTACATGAATTGCCACATATATGTTTGCCAAATTCACATTTATATTGCCAATAAAATACTCGAAAATGAAAGTGAAAATATCTCGAAGCTCGAGAGGTGTTTGATATTGTTTCTGTAACCAGAGAACGGGATTCGGTGCTTTACAGTCGTAAGTATTATAATATCAATGAAGCCTGGAAACGCTTTTGGAAATGGCTCTATATGACAAGCAGCCAGAAAACAAATTGGGATTTGTGCTATGATTTTTAATAGTTTATCAATTAACAGTCTCACCGTGTTTCAGCCTCGGGCAAACTTTTAATATGTTCTTATTTTGTGGGCATATTTCAACATTTTTATAAAATGGGTTCTTTGAAAAAGAATGCATTGACTTTTAGTTGTAGGCATTATTGAAAACTTGCTAGTCCGGATTAGATTTTCGTCTCGCTTTAAAGTAGTTGCGTTAACTGTATATAAGACAAAGTTTTATAGAAACTGTGTTTATAAAAACGCAAAATAGTTACAGATAGCTGGTGAAAATTGTACGTTGCAATAAAATGTTTTCATCAACAACATTTATCGCGTGTGAAAAAGAGAACAAAATACCAACCCACATGTTTTACATCTAGTTTCTCTTTTTGATGAGAAACTGTTTTGGAATTTGTTTTGCTTTTTTTCATGTTTTTCAGTGTTTCTCATCTAGTAGATATTTGTTTTGAAAGATTTGCATCTGCGGCCGATGTTAACTTACCGTGTTGTTATTAATAGCTGTGTTGTTTTGTTTAGCAGGTGGCAGGGCTGGTGGTTTCCTGACAAGTCCCATTGAACTTACTGATGTCCCCATCCTATACACAGCCTATCTCACCTGCATAGAAAAACAGCAAACCTAACGTTACTACATACACTAACAAACCAGCCGAGCTTTACTCTTAAAACAAAGGAACTTCCAAACTCAAAGCTTGTAACATAAAATTCTTCAGCTTATTCTTATCATAATCAATGTTACACACGCAGGCAAATTGGAGCTTAAGAGTGTGCGTTTTAGACGTGAATCTTTTTATATATTTTCAGCTCAGGTATTAAATGGAGTTTTGATCATAGCCATAAAAATGTCTGGAAAAACTACGAAGGAAAACAAAACATCGGAAAAATAAACTCAATATTGGTTTAGTGGGCTTAATTTACAACCATCAATATCATTACAAAAACATTAAAAACCAACACCACCACATAACGTATTTTAGAAATAGGACTTTTACCTAAACTAATTAAGCAGAATAATACCGAAGAATAAAACCATACTTTAGGTAAACTTTATCTAAGAAATTTTACTTTTAGCAATATGTCAGGATTTGACAAAAGCTTGAGTTTCCAAGTAAAACTTGCAATGCAGCTTGGACTGCTTGCATACTTTGTGAATGTTACTAAATTGGTACTCACCGCTTTGTCGGTTTACAACAACACTGGATGTTTTATTGTTCCAAAACTTCAAACCACCTTGAGGTTGATCTTTCAGCTACCACAGTGCTTTTCGTCTAGATTTCGATTGTTCCAAACGCGAATTGAGTTTTCCAATTGGCAATTCTTTACTAAAAGTCGCAGTAAAAAGCTTAATTTACTCCGGCCGTGAGCAAAATGTTAAGTCGGTTTTTAGCAAAACTGGAAATGATTCAAGTTATAGTTCCAATTTAGAGTTCAAATTAAACCTTGCTCTTTGCTGAAGTTGTTGTTTTCAAAAGGATTCCTTGCAAGCTACCTTGCACTCAGTAAAGGAGAGTAAATAAGCAATTACAAATTCAGCGTAAAAAAAAATGTCAGAAAAAAAGCAACGATAATCCCTTGTAGACTTAAAGTCTAAAAACATGCATAACGGAACAGTTACACCTAAAAAAATAAGAAATATCTTACAGCTCTGAGGTCACCGGGTGGTCGGGTGCACAAAGCTGTTTGTTGACAAGTATCGGCCCACCTAACGTTGCTGTCACGCCGGTCTTGGCTGGGCGTGTCTCCTAGCAATATAATGAGTTGCAGATTCGATGATTTGAGTGTAATTATTTAACTGAAAACAAAAATCGTACCACTGAACTCTTTCTTACAAAGTCTTCTCTATCAGACGAAAGAAATGTATTTTGAAATGTATTTGTTAATCTAAGTCATTACTTCTATCTCGGTTTCTTTTACGCTAATTAAAATATTTGCAAATTATATATATGAAATTTTAGAGTAGATGCATTTGCTGCTATACGTATCAAAAAAAGTTGACTTTATTGGGTAAAATATATAAACTTCATTTGTAAATAATCCTCAGTTTGGACAATTTTGTGAGAATTATTGTTACAACACGAATTAAATTTATCTGTACTTGGTTATTTTTAAAGTGTTTCATAGTTAATTCATTTACGAAATATATTTATCCGCCCCGTATTTACTTTTATTGTTCGGTGGGATTTTTCTTCTTTCTCAATGGCCCAGGGCCTACCTCGTAATATACAAATTACTGCCTACAAATCAATCTCGTTCCCCGCGTTTTAGGAGAGGGGCGGGCTCTGAGAATTACATTGCCTACAAATATGACACTGACCATGCGCATTACTCTCTGGTGGAATTATATGATACTGCTCATAGTTTCTGGCCGGCTATTTTTACAATAAATTGGGATAAAAAAAATTAACAAGAGTCAACTTTCCACGTAATTGTACCTCGCATCTTCCATTCTTGCTTGCATTTTGAAATATTCCACTTGAGGTTGAATATAAAAATTCACATGGAATGATGGGATATGCCAAGAGTACGCCTTAATCCAACGCATATGAGATTTGCTAGTAACTTCGTGGAGAGAAAAAAATCAGTATAGTTCAAGGTTAAAGCTTGGTACACAGACAAAAATGAACAGCAGAATAAAACAAATTATAAAATTACTTCGAAGACCATTAACAAATTTGAAACAAAAGTATACACTCTTTTTTTATAAGAATATACTTTATAAGAATACTGAGGCTGAAATTGTTATTTGGATGGGCGGACGTGGTTGGCGCAGTTGGTAAGATCTCTGCTTTCCAATCGCAAGGTCCCCAATTCGATCCCGGCAGTTTGCCATCATTCGAATATTTGTGTGACCTTCTTTTCCGCCTAAGCCAACTCAGCTTTCCATCCTTCGGGGGTAGGTAAATGAGTTCCAGCGTTTGCTGGGAGCTAACCTGCGATGGATTAGTGTTCCATCCAGGGGGAGTCAAAGACTCTCATCCGGAGATAAGCGCCGGTTCCATGGACCACTAGGCTAATAAAGGATTTTAAAGCTTAGGGCTTAGCTTTAAAAATAATGCTGAGGCTCAGATTTTGTGAAGAATATAATTTTGTATGTTTGATAACAAAACATTACTGATTGAATGTGTTACAATTGCACTCTAATCCCAAATGGCAAAGCCATATACAGATCCTTAAAACTGTGAAGGCCTTCGATACAAGTCAATTTAAAAAAGGAAATTCCATGTCACCAATATTCCCGAAACTACTTTCAGTCTAAAATCGGTCAAAAATAAGAATACCCAGCCTCGGTTTATAAAAAAGAGTGTAATTAATTTGTTACGCTTGTCACAGATAAATATCATGTGCTTTAAAAGAGGTCATAAATTATGGAGATGTAACTCTAAAACTAATAAATTTTTCATACGCATTTTTTTTTTGTACGTATTGAAAGTTATGTAACAACGTAGAAACAGAAATTGAAAATATAAACTTTTTAGCTCTTTAATGGAAAAAATTAAAGATGATAATTCAGTTGACCAGAAGGGGTCCCTATATTTTTTCTTGTGTAAATTTTAAATGGAATTTTGAATTTTAGACAATTTGTAATTATTTTCTAAGCACTAACTTAGTCTCCTATTGATTATCTTTTGATTTCATCTCTAAACCAGACGACCTCCTTATAACCGGAGAAACTTTATATTGATTTAAAACTCGAAAGTTACAGTTAGACAAAAAAAAAAACATTTACAGGTTCATGCATGTTTTCGATCTATACTTTATAACTTGATGTTGGCAATTAATATGCATGGTGGCAAAAATGTTTCTCTAGAACTCTCCGATGACTTTGTATCAACCAATACGTAACGTTAAACATGTTTCGGGTTTTTTTGTGATCATAGCCTGGCTTAGCTTTGTTCCCATTTCGTTATCGGAGTGGACCCCCAAATACTTGGAGTTTGAATACTCTCGGAGATATTCGCATCTCAATTTTTTTTTTATTTTAAGTGATAATATATTCAGTTATTATACTTAATACTTTTTTAAATGACTCCATTTATGAACATGAACAGTTTTGGAAGCAAACTGATGAAGATTTGATAAAACTATTCAGTACCAGCTGTATGCAGGCATTCCATTGAAAATTGCCGACGAAACAGCAGTACTGATAGCTGAGGCCATCTTCTCAAATTCTCAAAAACCTGAAGAACCACAAATTTATTTGCGCCTAAATCAAAAATGTTTTTTGATGAATTCACTTTCATAATTAAATCGTATTTCCATTTATTGTGGTTTATTTCATTTTAATTTATAAAATAAATAACCTTTACACGAAATATTGCTATCACTCTGTTTACATTATCGAACCAATGGCCATGCACCTATAACATTCCGTTGGTTATTCTCTGTCCAATAGACGTAATTATAACAGAAAGTTTTAAAAATTGTAGTTACATTTTTTATACCATCTGTTTTTATCGTGGCCGGGATGTGTGAGTTTTGAGTGCTGGAAGTAGCTCGTAAGATTTTGATTTTTTGAATTTAGTACTTTTCTCCCAACCTAAAACGGAGAAGTCATTGGGGATAACTCCTATAGTTGACCTTTCCAACCAATGAAATTCTAGTTTTATCATATTTTGATTCGCAAAGCATTTTGTAGAGGAGAGTAAAAATTCAATGCTTAAAATACGTTTATGACCCTAAACAGGAAACTTCAAAGTATCTGCTCTTCAACAAACAAACCTGGTGACCAATCTTAGATTATTTAGCAGTTTTTGTGGAATCTATACCGCTCTGACATGGATACGGAATGTTCAGTCTGGTGCAAAATACGGCGTCAAGGATTAGTTATAACTTCAAACCTCTGTAGATTCAATAGATTGCTGTCTCGCACAGGCAAATATTCGGTAAGCATTGTTATCAAATCATTATATAACACAGTTCAGCAAAGGCGGTGGTTAATTTGTCTATTATTTAGTGTAGAGCTTCATGCTAGTTAACTTATTGACTATCTTAAATTGGAAAATATGAAAAAGCAAATACTAAATTTGCTAGTCAGCTGCATACTCGTTCTCTCTCGCTTTAAAACGATATCATTTCTTAAATCAAGCGCCAAGGAAAAACACGCACCGAAATTGTACACTTACAAGTCTTTTCCTATTAAATTAGATATTCAACTAGAATTGAAAAATAATCATAGGACTTTTTTAAGAATTTGATAGACAGCTGGTGTTTTTTTTCCTCAGCTAAAAACGACATTTCTTCATTTGACAGATTCTATAATGATATTTAGCAAACAAATACAATAAATGTACCGTTCGGCTATGTCGGTAACAATATCTATAAACGATGAACCAATAATTAAATAATATTAAAGACAAGGAGAAACTCGGAAAAAATCTAATTCCCAGATGGGATTTGAACCCACGACCCTCCTTGTTCTAGTCGGATGCTCTAACCGCCGAGCTACTGGAGACTCTATGGTGAGCAAGGTGTATACTCACATAGGAGGTTGGTTGGCTGCATCGTAGATATGCTTTAATGTGACAGCGTGATGCTGTGAGTGAGTTCACGTGCATCAGTCATTACTAGGCTGTGTAACCGCGCGATGCGGTTCCAGTCTAAACCCAAAAATTGACCCTTGCTCACCATAGAGTCTACAGTAGCTCAGTGGTTAGAGCATCCAATTAGGACACGGAGGATCGTGGGTTCAAATCCCATCTGGGGCTCGGATCTTTTCCGAGTTTCTCCTTGTCTTTAATATCAAGTAACAAAATCATTTAAGAAATAAAACTTTTTTTCTCTGCGCTTTCATAGCCTGCTGAAAACGAGGCGAATGTTTGGGAGAATTTTTCTAATGCGTGATGTAGCATGTGCGCTTGTTGAAGATTAATATTGGAAAGAAAACGTCTTGTCAATTTTCAGCGGACCCCTTAAATCCGGCTTCTTGTTTTCTTTTCCAGGAAAAGGACCAGCACCAAGGAGACAGCCAGTTGTTTAGCTTTAAAGATTTCCTGAAACAGTTTCGGGGTCTGCAAGATAGAAAAGAAAGTTTACAAATCCAAATACACAATGAAGTCTTGGTATGGGAATCAAAAGTAAGAAGAGGATTTTGTTATCTGGATTCCAAGAAAAAAGTTTTCGATCTACTTGACCAGTTCAGATTTGTTCATGATGAGCTTGATCTAATCTTAGACAGACAAAAATTATCCTTGGAAAGTGAGTTAATGAGCCCTATCCAACACAAGAGAGAGAGGAAAAAAGCACCCTGTGGCAATGAAACAGACGCCGAAGATTTTAATGCAAATAATTATAATGAAAATCTTGAACTTGATTCAGTCTCCAATGAACCGCTACCTCCTAGTGGCAGTGTGATGGCCAGGATACAAAACTTTAAAGGAGCCAATGAGCAGCATGTTCTCATTTTGTTACGTGTGCTTGTGGATGTAGAACAATGTAGGGAATTTATGAACCGCTAATTGTTATAAAATACTTGGGACTGAGATATTAAGAGTTCATAAGGTTTTTGGGTTCCATCTTCCTAGATTTTTTTGGTTCATAAAAAAAAACGAATTAAATTTTATGTATCGTTGGTTGAAGTAAGAACAGGATTTGTGATATACTGGAAAACTTTTGATTTTAATTAAGGATTTCATCGATAATTTAATTCGTTCATCGCTAATTTCTCCTCTGTGTGGAGATTGAAGCCCTACAGGTAGAATTTTAATTGCCTTTTTGGCCTTTTTGATACTGCGTGGACTTCTGCTTTAACTCCTAAAAGAGTCAGTTTTCTCAATTCCCTCATTTTAAGAGCGTATTTTAAAGTTTTCGAACAGGCTTACGAATTTACTTTCGTTTGACTTTGTCCACCGAATTGCAAGCTCTGGAATTTTTTGTCTGGCCTGCAATCGACGTGTGGACACATCGAGAATGTCTATGTTATAAAACCGGCTTGCCTTTATAATGTAGCTGTGTAAAAGAAGATTGCTTTGGAATATAGTCTGAAATGCAAAAAATTATGAAATTTTACTTTTTAATAGAAAATGCTTGTCCTTAAAAGCAGCTTTCCAAGTAAAAAAAATATTAATTTGGTTCTTGAGATATTACAAGTGAAACTGTTACCGGAAGTAAACAAACAAGTGGGCGGTGTTATTTCGAATGCGTTTTTCTAGAAACAAAATTTGACGAGCTACGTGTGGCTATATAAAAAGTTGCAACTCAATCAGTTTTTTACCTATCGCCACAAAATTTGGCGCAATGATAGCTTATATCATGAGCTCCAAAACGGTGTCAGGAAGTTTTGAAATTCAATTTAGTTTTCTTTTTATAAAGTTAATTCTAAGCATTTACGTCTTCGAAATATAAAAATTGTTGAATCGGCTCTAAAAATTTAATATCGCATGCTATCAAAAATCCCTAACACCGTTTTGGAGTTTAAGTTAAACCAATTTTTTAACAAAAACAAACATTTCCAGAAATTAAAATGTTGGTTAGTTGGAACTCCGCAAAGGATAACTTTTCAGTCTAAATTAACGAGGTATTCGTCGCTTACAAAAGTTATTTCGAAAAAAACAATTTATACCATTATTTAGAGAATTCCATAACCTTTCCAACGGTTTATAGGTTGAAGGGTGAGTGACGTAAAAGAAAGAAGATATGAGTAATAAACTGAAAACACGGTACCGTAACCTTAAGCAGATGAAAATAGGAGAATAAAAATGTTCCATGAAGTGTTTAATAACTTGAACTTGTCATTTAAATTAATTGTAATCATTGTTCCCTAAGTTCTGTTCGACGTTTGAAATTAAAACATTAAATGAGACTTATCTGTAAGTTGAAGTTTGATTTGGATTCTACCGACTTACTTCAGTGCCGAGAGGGTACATGAGAGAGCGGCGCATGCGTCAACTCAAGCTTCCAAGAACTGACTCGATGTGGCTGGAAAAAAAACAGAACAATACAAAAAACAAAGGGTTTAGTAGGATTGGATCCAGAACTGTAATGCAACTTAAGTTACATGTTAGTAACTAACCTTGATTCCACGTGGTTGCTCAAAGCGACATTGGTCCAACCTTGCTTGGTCTGGCTTAAAATCTTGCTTAGTGATCTGCCGATTTCTTTGCAGCAGCTTTTGAAATCTTTTCTATTGAAATTTCATTCATTTTATGAAAGATTCTCATAAAGAGTCAAGTCTGTATTGGCTCTCGGTGCGTTGCCATTTATCGATAGGTGATCAAGTACTTGAAAATACATCTAAATTGTCAACTGGGGAGCTGTGAGGACAGTTGATAAAAACACTACCTTGATACTTATATGAGTTAATAGTGTCTTGAAAGACAAAAAAGACTGCTTATAATCCCAGCATATTAAGGACCTTAAGTAACGAGGACAAGAACTTGAACGACGACGGCTCTGAGAAATCACCTTTCTGGTTCGCTGTTTACTTCTTTGTGCAGGTTATTAGGGTTTTGTTTTGTTGCTTTAAACTCTATGAATAGAAATACAATTAAATTGTTTTCTATGAAGTTAAAAAGTTACTGAGAAAGTTTTTGCTGTTACGTCCTCGTAGTGCCTTCAACTCTAAAAAAGATGTTTTCATGTTCTAACTGAAGCGATAACTCCGTGCAGGTGCTCAGCTCGATCCATTCCAACGTGCAGTTATTGTATTTACCTTTGTTATTTGCCGTCGTCGTCGGCGTTGCTGTCCTCATTGCTCAAGCCCTATTGCCCCAGCACGTCCCACCTGGTTGACATTAAGCGTTGCGTTGAGTTGACGCATGCACTGCATGGTTACGAGTTAGAATGAAAGAAAAATGGGTTACCTTCATTTTCGTAAAAACTTTACCTTGCACTTTCAGACACGAGCTGCTCAACTGGTTTGTGAAACTACAGCTTGTGGAGTACCAACAGCTCTTTACTGACACACTTGAGGTTAGAGTTGTGTTGACTTCATGAAACTTCGAAATTATATGTTTCTACCCGACAGAGAAAAAAGTAATTTCTGTGTTGATTGTCTCGAAAACTTATTGTTGCTAAATGTCACTTGGTTGTAATCAGTAACGTCAGCAATTAATATAAACGGCCATTGTTTGCTAGACAAGCCCATTTAAGTTGTAAACTCAGATCTTATTTATCGGTGCTCATTTGCTTCCAAATGTTGTTTGCTAATGATCAGATTATAAACAAAGACCGTAGAAAAAGTTCGTCCCCAGAAAAAAATATTTTCAGTTGAAAAGGAATAGTAACAATAAATTAAAAAAGTTTGATTTGATTATTGGAAAAGTTATTGAATCAGATTTCAAACTGTCATAACAAAATACGGTAAAACGATCCTCTGCTACAGTTGTGATTTCATCACACTTTGGATGGCACGGAGAACTGCACCAGTGTCACATAGGATATATAGTTACGTAAATTCCATCATACATGAAGCAACTTTTTCAGCAACTTGAAATGCAATGCTGAAGATAGCGAAAAATTGCAAGTCGCTGTGAAATGTCAGACAAAAGCATATTTTTAGCACCTCACTATGATCTCGTTCGTTAACAGCTTAACGTCCTTGACATCTTTCATTTTGGATTAGTCCAGTGTGAAGGTTGTTGTGTTTATGAATAGATTTGATTTACTCTTCAAATTGATTGTGACACTGCATGGCATTGTGAAGCAGATTGCCCGGTTTATGTTACATTCTGCAACTCGCTTTGCAATATTACCAAACATAGAAGATTGTTTAACTTTTTTTTTGCAACATGGAACATTGCATTGCCAGTTGGACAGAGATGTTGCACATGCAATTTTCTTAGCAACCTTCATCACAGTGCCACTGCGTTGCAAATTGCTGATAAAAATTTTTACAGAAGTAGTAAAATTAAGTTGATGCTGCAAAAACTGTTTAACGAAGAAAGTTTTAGCGACTGAAGTTTGTTCTTTTAGGTTGGTTGGATTGACAAGATTGATCGTAGGTATGCTTGGTTGAAGAGAGCATTGGTGAAGTTTAATGAAGACTTCGCAGGAACCTTCCCAGACGAATGGCATGTGGAAGAAAGAATATCTGAGGAGTTTTGTAGAATAACTAAGTGAGTCTAGCAAAGTAACTGTAATGTGGATAAACATAGATAAGGTTATTCTTTTTTCTATGTTTTATTTACTTTCAACGTTCGGAAATGGGTGCAAATGACCAAATTGAATTTATAAAGAACCCCAACGAGCAGCTGGTAGATTATTCTTAGAACCATCATAAAAATTATCAGTTTAAATCTCTATAAACCAAATGGTTTGTTAGTCACCTTAATTCATTGACAAAGCTGGTGGTTTGTAGAATCTGAAGGAGTAGATATACAGGCAGAAATTATCTTCCCCTCTTATGCTGTATTAAATTGATTTTAGATATTTTGTAAGAAATGAAAAATCTGGTTCAAAGAGTTACTTAGGTAGAAACAAACTAAGTGCTATATGAGTTGACAAAGCTGGAATTATTGTCTTGATTTTTTATGAAACGTTAAAAATTCCTTTCAAAAAATCCTTAAAACTTATAGATTACTAATTGTAACGTGAACTTTGACCATACATGACTTACAGTGCCTATGAAGCGAAAAATGTTTTAGGTTGTCTGAAAAGATCATG
>JAPEIX020355521.1:0-14140 GCA_026122405.2 Zoanthus sansibaricus
AAAAAACGAAAAGATGGATAATATTAAACGAAGATTCTCAAAGATTTTGACAACGATGGCTAAATTGAATTTAGTGTCGTCCCGGGCCATAAATTCAAAAGTCTATTCTGGCGCGCATGCGCAAAACCGTGAAACTGCCCCTTTAATAATAAGAATTGCAGCTGTATGTTTTTCGATTTCAGATCAAAAAATGAGTTAGTTCAGCAATTTTCATTAAAAATTACTTATCACATTGCAAATAATATTTTGAAAAGTAGTATAAATATCTTTTTTTCTGGGTTCTTGTTTTTACTGAATAAGTTTTTGCCTTTTAAATTAAAAAATGTTGTTTTTATCGAGATCGTGTCTACAACAGTTAAACACCTCTCTGTAACAGACCCAGCTAAACCCAATCCGGTGGAAATTTTGCCCCTAACCAGCGGATTTTTAACCTCCCATAACCAAGCGAATTTTCTGAATTGACTCAGACGTTTTTTTTACCTTCCCCAGTGCAAAAGCTGAGTACCCAGTGTTTTTACTATATTGTACGTCTTGCTTTCGTAGAACTAGTACATGAAGTCAAGAGCTAACCCAACGAAATAAAAGTTTAACTCAGTGCAACGTTTCTAAAAACCTAGTGGGAATTTCGATCTGGTTGAGTATGTTACAGAGGGGTATAGTTACCCACTGCTAATGCATGAGGATTTATGTTGTAGCATACGGAAACTTAACTTTATATTTTATTTTGTTTTAAGCATACGGTGTCTATTGATAATGTTTCTAACCACTGTTTGTTTTCTTTTCTTTCTGAAACTAATAATTCCTACCTTTAAATGGCAATCTCCTGAGTGCTGCGTTGAACTCATGTGCATTTGGGTGCATGTCAAAGTCGAACTCCGTTTTTCCCTCGTTGTTGAAAGTAACTAAACCTGCACGTGATCGGCCTAACCTCACGTTGAACTCCCTGACAAGAGCTTGAATTACCCTGATTGATTTTCGGTATACACGTGATCTCATTGTTCCTGACATGTCAAGGAGAAACCCCACATCTGCCCTCTGACAACCTATCCTGACTGTGTAAGGAAAATAAAACGATATATTTAAAAGAGAAGTTCATGCAGCACTTTCTTGGTTATATATGTCTTTGTAGTTCGTTAGACTAGGTCCTTGTATTTGTATTATGTTAGGCCAGGTCATTGTCTTTGTAGTACGTTAGACTAGGTCCTTGTATTTGTATTATGTTAGGCCAGGTCATTGTCTTTGTAGTACGTTAGACCAGGTCCTTGTATTTGTATTATGTTTGGCCAGGTCTTTGTCTTTGTAGTATGTTAGACTAAGTCCAATGCGCTTCAAATTTCTAATTTACTAAAGCGAAGTGCTTTAATTTTTGATTGACTGAATGAAGATGGTCCACATGAGCTCAAATCTATTACGTATCGGTCCAATATTTCTAAATACTATAAGATATTTTTTAACGTCAGTTGCGGAGGAAGTGGTTGCCCATTCTTCCAACTGCCAGCGACTAATTAATGTTTAATCGCTCGACGGATTAGATCTTGGCGTGAAAGTCAAATTTTCACTAACTTCTTAAGGATTCAAAGCTGGCTTAATATTGACATAATTATTCTCCAGATATAGTCATTCTCGGAAATTACCAAAGAACCAATTACGTCAGAATTAATTGTCTCGAGGCCCTCTCAGTTGCTTAGCAATATTGGACAACTTTCTGCTAATTTTTTTGTTCTGGTTTTAAACATTTTGTTCCCCTGAAGCAGTAGGGTTACTCTAAATTCTTATGCTTTCACGTTTCTGAAGAGCGCTTAGGTGCGAAACTCAGAGTCACATTGAATTGACACGGACGCATACACGTAAATCGCTGACGATGCAAGTATGCGATAAATTAACATTAGAAACTAACCCGTTTCTACTTTGTTTTATACAATACATACATTAATATGTTACAAAATGATACATTTAGGAATAAGAATTAGGATTTAATTGGGTAAAATATTTTACGCAAGGTGAAAAGCGAAATTCTCCCAAACTGCTTGTATTAAGGGGGAACTCCTAGATATACATAAAAAAACTGTTTTATATGGTTGAATTAATGACTACGGTTATCAATTCTTTAATCTTTTTGTTCTCCTTTTTGATAATTAATGAAATATCTTGTCTTAATTCAGCGGAAAAATGACTAAAATTGAAACTTCTCCATCTTGGTTAGATATGAGCTGCGTCAGTACCATGATGATCAGTAGTCATTCATGACGTAAACGCGTCAAGTTAGTTCGTGGTTCAAATTTTAAAATATGGCTTGAATTTGTCCCGCGGTTATCTGAATCAGTACTGCAAGTCAACATCGGTGAAAAAGGCTTTAATCTCGGAAAGAAAAATCTTTCCATTTTAGCAACGTTTTACTTTTTCAGAATTCAGCAGTATGTAATTTGACGTGTTAAGTGGTTTAAAAAGGGTTAACTATAAGCAAAACCGCAAAGCCGACACTTCCCTGTAAAGTTGTGATAATTTTGCAATACCTTTTTAAAACCTAGTTCACTTTATCAATGACTGCAGTTGAGTACATGCTATATTATTGAATTTATCATAATATTCAAGGTTATACTTTAGTTTTACAAATATCATTTACTGGGCTATTTTTACCGCAATGGGACTCTTAAGCTTATAGATTTTTGCTACACTGCTTTTAATATTGCAGCTTATTACTGCTGTTTTGTTTTAGCAAAAAAAAAATGTTATAAATATTTCTACAAGTGAATTAGCAGTGCTTTTCTATGACATGCAATCGGTCATACCTTCATCTGGAGGCAACAGCTGAGCTTGGGAAACGGCAACGAGCAACAAAATCACACCCGCTGTCCTCGACATTCTTTTTCTGTATGACTTGCACAGTAGGCTCTCTTGGAGTGATGAAAAGTAATCGTCTGTCACCAAAAGCTCTTACTCTAAGACAAAAGAAAATGACTGATCCATGAAAAGCCACCAAAAATAATACATCCCTCTTTTTCCAAATAGGGAATTTTTTATGACATAAACCTATTGACAAAGCAAATTGCCATTGTAATGAGACCATATGACGCTTAACTAGATTCCTGAAGTTCTTTTTTCGTAGAGATAATCATATAAATATATTAGTCAAGTTTTAAGACCTTTGATCGTAGAGACAGACAGCAATCCTGGTCTTCATAAACTCAATAATTAGAATATAGCGCGGAGCCGTGTAGAAAAGGATTTGGGGTTTATCTGTTTTTCACCTTTCTAATCAAGTGTTTGGAAATCTTTGTGGAAATGAGAGGGCATAGGGTGAAGTAATATATACCAAAGATTAATTTTTGATAACTTGGCAAAATTTCGGAAAAAACTTTCATGCATGCAATACGCTCGGCAGGATCCGCAATTTCTTTCGATTTCTAATTGCTTTGTAATTACGCACTATTAATTACCTAAACGCCATCAGCGTCGGGTAAGGTCTATCTTTGCTCAGGATGTCGAAAATGAAAATAAATAAATAATTACAAAGAAATACAAAATGTTTGTACATCGCTAAGTAATTACAAAGTGCAATAAACTTATTCTTCCGATTTTAAAAATGGTTGCCGTGACTAGTATCAAATGAAAGTTTCAACAACTTCACACTCTAGTTATGGCTAATATCATTGGGTAAGGATATTTTAATGCAGCTGTAACACTTGATGGATTTGCACTAATGAAAAGTGTTTCAAAACTTCCTTAGGAATAGAAAATTTGAACGAGGAAAGTATGAAGTGTTTCTTCCTTTCTCAACTTCTGCATGTGCCGGCTACGTGCTGACATTGAAAGTGGAATATTTCAAATTCATACACAAGAGAGGGATTAATTACTTGCGGTTCATTCTTCATAAATGCTATTTTGAAAGTTCGGGCTTTGTGGTTGTGAAAGTTTAAACATTAAAAGTATCAAAACCATTTGATAAATGTTAGACAGAAGTTCCGTAAGCTGGTTTAGCTCAACTTCACCGTACAAGTATAAAGATATTTACACGTCTAACAGTCAAGATGGTAAAAGTACAAATGCGTTATTACCATAGAAAAGGGAAAAAAATCTTGGCACGGTGATATGTGGTAAAAATATTTGAAATAAGTGAGGAAAGAATATTGATACTCCTGACTAAATCTCTTTTAGATAAAATTCCAAACTCATTCTTTCAGTTAGGAATATGAAAAATATATGTATAAAAATGTTATACATTAAATCCGATAGGTAACATTTTAAAAAAAACGACTTTGTTATTTTATATGACTCAATTCCTTTACACTACAGTGATCTCCCAGACAGCGGGATAAGAGCCAAGAGGTACGAAGCTTCTCATAGCCTTGGGCTATATACGTTTGACCATCACTGTTTCATTTTTTTTTTTGTTTAATTAACTTAGCTTCCTTTGTGTAAAATTTGCCATTTTTGTCAGTTAAAAAGACAAAGGAAGGAATTACCGAGGGTAAAACCGCTCTGGAAGGTAATAGTGTATCGTATCAAATGAGGTGCTTTATAGTTATAAACAAAATGAAACAAGATGTTCCCACCGACGAGGTATATTAATGACTGATCATTTAATTGATCTATTTTCTTCAAGTTTGTCTTTTGTCGAGAAATGAACGTCATGCATGGAGTGAGAAAGACACCGATCTGTTTGTGTAATCTATCAAAAGAACGCTTGACGAAGAGACGTCACTGTTACATAAGCAGATAGTTTATACTGAGTTGGCGCCAATAATTCAAGTATTTAACAAAACTTAATAGACTTCGGTGCGATCAAAAAGCTATCAGAGTTACAACGAAATCTGTGTTCATTAAAACTTCTCCTTCAAACACAATAAAAATGTATTTTGATCAGTTTTGATGGTGATTGCTGTAGAGAAATACAAAAGAACAAAAAAAAAGTAATAATTTTAATATAGCAGGGTTCTACTAACCGTGAACATTTCATACAAATCTTAGTTTAAACTATCAAAACAAATATTACTATAAGGAGTAATGAAAAAATAATATTCGAATATTGCAGCTACTTTAAATGGATGGACTGAAAGCCCCTGCAGCTTCAAAGACAAAACGCCTTTCCATTGTCATCGATGATATAACTTTTTTGCAACTTTGAAACCTGAAAAGTTTGTAAGGCAAGCCAATTTTGGCTGAAGCAATAATTTTGTTCTATTTTTATGAATGATGTCAGTTGTAAAACATCTTTGTTGGTGGTTTAATATCTAATTGTTTCGTCTTCCGTAAGGATTAGAAAATACTTAGCTCTCCGTAACTCATTCTGAACTGTCGGCATCCACTTAGGTTTATAGCTTATATATTGGCCGTATGTACGTGGTTTATAATATTCGCACTATGAGCCAATTTAATACTGACCACTGTTTTGGAGAAACCACATACGTTGTCATAATACTAGTGTGACTGATTGTCACAGTAGCTCACGCAAATAACATTTGCCAGATTTAACACAGTTTTTTTTTCTACTAATTTATACTCAATTTGGAGCAAAATCGGTCGATCTGATTTTTTCTAAATTACAAATTCTGACTACGAAAGAGCATTCATTGCTGTTTTCATCAAAATTTCCTTTTCAAAGATTTCTTTTGATAAGTTTTGACAGTTTAAAGTTGTTATTGTTAAGCTATAAATCATGAATGGTTAAAAGGAAGTTCAAATATTAAGTTAACACGCAGCGTTTCGAAAAGAGCTCCGTGTGGTTGTAATTATTTCTTTAAAAAAAAAAAAGAAAAGCCAGCCAACAACACCGGTAATTAACCACATCCTTTCAATCTCAGTGTTCTTAAGCAATACTCGAACCATTACAAACTTATTGTAAAAATTTCAGTGATTTAAAATTACTCATAGCTGCGCAAGAGCACGCGACACCTCACTGATTTATTTATTTAGAAAAGCGTAAAACAAATAATTTCAGGGGTTTTTTTTCAGTTCAGTATCTTTACAACAAGCAGTAGCAAGAAATGAATCTTGTTAACATATACTTTAATTTCTTTTTATATCAAACGGTTTATTGTTTACGCGAAAATTGTGTACGTATAGACAACATAACGAAAAATAAACTGGTTTGGGAAATGTAGCGCATGACAATAACTTAACTTGTAACATTACCTTTTCCACTGCGGCAATTGATGAAAATAGAGCCGGTGAACAACTTTTTGTAGATGAAAAAAAGTTTTTACTGCCTTAGCTGGCAACCTGCCCGAACTTTGCGAAGTCGAAAAATTCAATTTTATTTTTATGAAACATACTTGGGTACTAATAGTAATTGTCAAGTTTTGAACAACTCTGAAATTTTCGAGCCAGTTCTATAAGAAAGGAAATTGTGATTATTAATCTTACCTTGTTTTCTTGTGAGCTTAAGTTAATTTTTCCGCTCTTCACTCACTGCTGTATTGTATGCTTGGCACACTTCGGAGTAAATCTAAAAACTGCAAGAGTTCTACGATATTTATAAGGCTCAAGTCTCACGTGGGTGATGCCCTACCTGGTGACGTCACCTGACCCCTCTGTTCACGTTGCGGAGTGTAGATGCCAAATAACCCTTCGCAATTTCAATGTAATCACAGAAAAATACAGTATAACATAAAAATTGAATGAATTGCTTCTTCTGTTCTCAAGATTATTTTGAAAACTTTTGAAGAGAAAATTCATTTACGAATAATCGAATTATTATTTGGTGGCCGTTCCAAGGCACCTTCTCGACGGATGTGGTCAAATAATTGAAATACTTCAGTCCACTCCCAGACAAACGAGAATTCAATGCAGGCAGTTGCTAGACAAAATCTTAAAACATTCAAAAAAACAAGTTGGTGAAAAATAAAACTGGGCTTGTGGTGTTTTTAACACTAAACTGCAGGCCTAAAAATGTGTCGGATGCAAAGAGAGGCATGTGATGGTGTACTATGTAGCATTAGTAAGGAAAGCTGACTTTTGCATTTTAAATAATGAGCTGTTTTTTATTTGGTTTATACACTTTCAAGTGTTAAAAATTGTTTAGCTAACAACTTAAGGAAATAAAAGAATGAAAAATATATCAAAGAATTATATCAATGTGTTCCGTTTTAGTTCGAATCAAAATATTAGCATTCAGGGAAACCGAAATTTTCTATATTTCAAAAAGGTTATTAGGGCTTAAACGGACATTGTTAGCAGAAAGAGAAATGAAAATAAAAATTAGAAAATAGCGTTAGCATTGCAATCATATCTTACAATTATAGTTGAAAGTTGTTTATGGAAGTATATCATTGAGATGCTATGTTTGTACTTGCCGAGAGAAAATTGAATCGTATGAAAAGGTGAATATATACTGCATGCTTGGCTGCCTATAGCGGTTTGCTATCTTTAGATTACAGAAGAAAAAAAAAAGCAAAATTAAATCATTCAACAAAAGTTGCTCAAAAGCAAAGGGAGTAGTCGGTTCAATAGCTATACCATCAAAAGCGAACAAAATTTCATTCCAACTAAAACACATAAAGCATTTATTCTGTTTCTTTCAAAACAACATCAAATGAACTGAAGAAGTCTAAGCGCTGTCCAAGCGTTGTCAAAAAATTAAAAAAAAACTATGGAGAGTGTTCATAAACTCGGCAAGGACAAAGAAGAAACAAACGTTTATTCTTGTCAAATTAGATTACCACCTGGTAATTGAGCTGCATGAGACTGGCATCAAAGCGTAGAGTTGTTTTGAAGAGCTGAAATATTTGTTACACAAAATCACTTTTCCAAACAATATGCCATACATTTAAATTTCGAAGGGTTTTAGATTTAAGTTATCCAGCAGGTAACTGATTCCTTTTAATCAACACTATCTTCTCTCGTTGAAGAATGTAAAAACCAAAATAAATAGCATTTTCTATCGGTTTTGTCTATTTTGTCTGAAATGGTGTCAAAAAAACTGAAAATGGTCATTGTTTTTTGACATTGTTAGAGCTTAGAGCTTAGAGCTCTGTCGATCTTTCTTTTATTGCAAACCTCAGACAAACAAGGCGCGGGCAGACATAATGCATTGCTCCAAAGTGCTTTGGACCAGTCAAAATCTAGACAGTAAATGTTACGTTAACCACAAGTAGGTAAGTAAGTGAGTAAGTAAGTAAGTGAAATAACGACCCTATTTAGGTGTCAGGTTCTATAGCTGGCCAAAGGCCTTCTAATTGGGGACAACATGTTTACTACCGTAAGGAAAATAGAGACCTTTCACATGACAGACAGGCACATAAAACACAGATACTCTCCGAGGGCCTATGGTTTAACGTCCTTATCTGAGAAGACGCGAAGGTTTAACCATTTGCAGATGTTAGAACAAAGGCAGTACCTTCTCCTCAATTATTTTATAATCAAGACCCTAAGTGTCCGGGAATCGAATCCGGGCCTCTCGCGCGGTAGACTGGCATCTTACCAACTATATAGGCTAACCTGACAATAAGCTTGAATAAAAAGAAATTATAAATTTATTTAGCCTACACTATTCCCATGCACAATGCATGGATATAGACAATTCTAACACAGGGGTGGTTGCAAGATGAATGGACTTTCAGGCCCTCACTATTTTTATTTCAAAAGTTTGTTCTAAATATGAAAATAAACAGTGTACAGTGAGTTTAGCATGGTATGTTATTTAAATGCTGCGTTTTGAGGTTGAAGATTTTTTGAATATGTAAAATTGTTTTTAGTTAAGTTGTTTTTTCTCGACCACAAAAGAACATTACAGACGCATTTTCATAATAGCTTTATTTGCATTTAGGAAAATGGAGGCGTTTTGCGGAAATGAAATTCAATCGAATTGCCTTTCCCATACATGATATCAGAAACCTTGCGTTTCGAACATTAAGCAATTGCAACGCCAACTTAATTTAATTCTTTTTTTTATTGTTCCAATTTCGTTATCTTTTCTTTTTCAGCTTTTTACTGTCTATCTCTCGGGAGCTTATTGATTTCTTTGCGCGGTAGATAAATTACAAATAACTAGCATTTTTTTAGCCATTTAGTGTTGAAAGTGATTCCCAACTGTTTTACCTCAAGCATTCTGCGACCTATATCACCTCCCATAACATCGCCCACAACACTGTCCGAGTTGTTTCACAAGTTTGCCCGCTAACATTATTTCCTGAGCATTAAGGGAGAAGCATCCTGCAAAATGTTAAAACAATTATCCTACGGAACTATACAAGATACGTACTTTAATCGCTTTTAGGTTTGTAAAAGTTTATATAGTCTATCACAGCTTACGATTTTGATAACGAAACAACTTTTAAGTTTGTTTTTTATTTATCATAAATTATTAAATGGGATGCTTCCTATGTCGGTGTTTTTGTATAGAAACAATTTGGCAAATTATAAGATTTATAATAAATTCATATATCGTAGTGAGAAGAACCCGCTACTCGCATGCATTTTTCTTATTAGAACAACTTTATAAGACTGACCGAAAATTATGAACAATTTAACTTTAAGAATAAGCTCAGAGTGAAGCTGAAAAAAAGTGAAAATATTTCTAGTTGAAACTTTACTAAATCTTATAAAATCAATGCGCAACAAAAGAATCGACGTCTGCAGCCTGTGGGCGAAGACTGCGGGAGAGAACAAAATTCACAGCAGTCGTCAGTAATCTTGGATAATGTACAGAGATCTCCAATACAATCAGCATTGTTCTTCAATGTCATGTTTTTTTTCGACGTCTCATTTCAAACTGCTTACAGAAATAAGAACAAATTAAGAATAAATTGAGGCTGAAACAGCCAAAAAAATTAAGAACAATGACTCCTCGGCAAAATTTACTGGTTCTTATATAAAAAGCGTGTAACTTGGTATTTTGGACTGTCCTTTGCTGGAGTAAATGAATATTTACTTTCCGAAACGTTAGTTTTAAGTCTATAAATTCTTATTACTACGGCGCATGCAAAACTGATAAATTTATCAAATCGATTACTTTAGGGAAAGAAAGGTTAACCTCACTTGAACGCGTTAAGTTTTCCTGTTACTTGTAAAGATGAATCAAAAACTTTTGAAATTATTGATAAGGTAGTCCGGCAGGAAACGACTTTAAAGAAGAACACAATAATTCAAAAACTGCATGTTTGAATAATAAACGACTGACGGGTTAATTCAATGTTAAGCTGATATGCCCTTATATATATAAAGAAGATAACGTGTAAACGGTACTGAACTAAATTCCCTTCCTCTCGCGTGACAAGAAAAAGCACTTTGTGGATTTAGGTGTGTAATTCCGTGGATCTAGAGATGAACGTAAACATGTTTATCAGTATATACTAAACCAATTGATCCATTGTTGTATATAGGTTACAACAACAAATGACACTTATTTCAACTAATGACGATGATGGTTACCAAAACAAATGACTTATGATCAATCGATTCATATCATCGAACATATTTTGGATTGGATGTCGAGTTTTTCTTATCAATAACAAAATGAGAATTCTTTGCTTAGAATGTTTACTAGATCATGAAAATTACTGTTTCCGTTTTCAGCAAAATATCCGCGGTTAACCTAATTGAGATTTTTTGGTATATTCACTTATAGTCTTTTCCAAAGTTCAGTCAGTATGAAAGTCGGTAGCTTTTTTGAGTAAAGAAACTCAAATTCGAGTCGTTTACAAAGGTTCAATACATGCAATTTGTTAAAGACATTGATAAAGACAGAAAGAAAAGTTCTGTTGCCTGCAGCGCCGAAAAATTTTAAAGTGCATTTTTACCGACTGACGTAGCGAAAAACGCCCAAACTTTAACTCTACCCACTACCACTGGGTTATAATAGGATTATCTATTATCCTAACGTAAAGAATTGATATTCTTAGTAATCATTTCCTCTGGACTGTTCTTTAAGAAAGGTGAGTTATATTTAGAAAATTACACAACAAAGAAACCAATGTGTGACTTGGAGTGAAACCAAAACATTCTATAAATAATATTTGGTAACTGAATATCCGCGATTCGCTCTACTAAATTCAGCTGAATCAGGAACAGAAAAAATCCTTCACAACTGAAAGGCATGAAAGCTATTTCACGGAATATAGAAACATAACTGATTACACCATGCTTGAAGATGTGTTTAGTTGAGAATAATTTAACTATTAAAAAATTATAAACCAATTTAAGAAACAATTATAAGTTCATGCATGAGATGATGTTTTCAAACTGGCATTTGATGACTACGACTACGTTTTATCTAAAAACAGAATTAAGTTTTGGCTTTATGATCTTAACAAATATTGGACAGTTTCAATCTAAATGATAGTTCTTAAAACTGAAGTTCTTAAACATAACTGCAAGTATTGGATATACAGTTGTTTTTGATGATTTTCTGCAGTGCATGATTAATCGATTAACTAAATTTAAATTAATACCACTTCGCCCTATCTCATCTTCTGCACGGTATTCGTCCATAAATTTTGGGCATTTTCCAGCCCCACGTTCATCTAAAAATTTCTTTTACACGTAAAAAAAATGTATTGGGAGCCTGCTCTCGCATCGGTTAAAACTGAAGTCTCGATAGAAGTCTAACGCTTTCAACCTCTTGTGCCGGAAAAAAAAAAGAATTGTTTCTTTAGCTTTCTATCCACAATGACAATCTCATTTCATCTATTAGTTGCTGATCAAAAGCGTTTCGTTTGATTCTGACTGAAATATCGAGTATCCTCAATACTATTATATTTTCACAGTTTCCTTATTTTCATGGTAATTATAAAAAGGTCAACTGAGAAAGTTATTTGTATAAGAACTGAACACGAGGCACGTAACTGCGAAAGCGAAAAGAACAAAAATATTCAAGGCTGGATTTCGTTCCATCGTCTATAACGTTAAATTGCATTTTAAATCCCTTTTTTATTTCGCTTTTAGTTTTCCATATAAAAGGACATATTTTCTCTAGGAAACTGACTTTATACTTAATAAAAACAACTCAAGAGCGCGATACAGAACAGGTGATTCTTTAGTATAGGTCCACTTTCGATTTAATCGGTTGGAGTACAGGAAGTGCAAACGGTTGGTGACGTTGTTGGATTTTAGTTACTTCATGACAAATATATTTAGCTCAAGGTATTTCCCTGGATAAAAAAAAACTGAAAATACACACTAAAGGGTTGTACTGTTTTCCTGATTAGGAAAATGTTGGTAATATAATCGCCTAAGGCTAATGTATACGTATTTGTACAAGTATTTCTAAGGCTTGTCTATTGATAATTCATATTTTACATCATTCGGGACGCTTTTGAAATACGTTCACTTTGTCTTGTGGTAGAATGCACGGATACGTGCTAAAACTGTGGTTGTTGAGCTCGCGATCAAATATCGAGCAGTTTTCTAATACTGTGCATGCAACGCAGCAGTGTTTCAATTAATGGTGGGCGGATTTTATTGCTTGGATAACAAGCTAGGTTTGGGCATGTGAAGAATTTTGATCAGATTTGGTCACGAGAACAAACTTTTTATATAGTGTTTTACAAACAAATGGCAATGCTAAATATAAACTGATCGATTTTATTTCATTATATTTAGCATTTTTTCGGTTTGGTTGGGGTACTTAGTAAGGCAATTATCTTTAGTTAAGCCTGACGGATCACGGTTCGGTGTCTGGTAACCTGACAGACTAGAAACAGATCAACAGTTTTGTCTTTCTCGTTAAAGATTGGATAAAGTTTTGTTGAAAATGAATAAAAAAAGATTTTATAACTTGAATGTTTAAATGCGAGTCCTTATTTTTAAGCACCTTATCCGCAGTGTACGTATCCCTCAATGTATTTTCTCACTTTTCAATTCCAAGCCCTCGCACTGTCACTAGATTCTGAAGTATCAATATTCAAAAGATGAAGTAAATGAAAGAACTTGATTTTTCTGAACGGGAAAACAACTTCCCAAAGATTATCTCCCATAGCAATAGAAGGTGTTACTTGCTCATTTAAATAAAAACGTTTGACTGGAATAGTTAAACATCGAGAAGAGTGTTTTACGGACACAACCAACTGACCTCGCAACCTTGGGGCTATCGCTCAAGCTTATCGCGTGGGATTAAAAGTAAAATCAATCTGTATGCCTGCAAGCCAACCCTTTGAAAGGTGACACATGCAGGAATGTCCAGTGTTGTTTTTTAGATATATAAACATCGGAAATTACAAGATATTAAAATATCGGGAATCACAAGACAAATAACAATAGGAAATCACTCGTGCATTGTTGACAATAATTCTTATTCGTATACTTGAGTACAGAACTTTTGTTCTTTATTGCGAAAGAGTATAACGCACGAATGAGTGACTTTTCCAAGAAAACTGCAATAATAAGCATGTTGTTGATGAACATTTATTATTTCATGTTACTATAATCCTTTTCTATATGCATGCATATCTCTCACAGTTTTTGTGAACTGTAAACACCGACAGAAAATTAATTTGTTTAGGCCTTAAACACCCACCTAGCATATTGTACCAAAGTTAATAACATTATCTAATAAGCCATAAAGCCTAAAGGTACAATATCTTAAATCAAACGATACTGAACCAATATGAAAGTTCCGACCAAACTTCTCAACGAAACTGACCTTCAAGGTGCATAGCGTTCAGTTTTAACGCTTTTTCCCATTATGGCAGATGCGTAGGCAATATTTTAAATTCCGAATTGTAATATTCAATTCAATACTGAAGTTATTGAAATATTTGAGGTTGTTTTTACCAACAATTTGTAAATCCGTTGTAAATTTTTTATGGCAAAGTATTGCCGCTATACTATGAGTATGAATTTCCTTGAACACGTTAAACAGGGGTATCGTAGTTTAGTGTGTAAATAAATATGCTTTCCTCTTTTTTCAAAATATTCGGAAATAGATAAGTATGAACTCACTATCGACGGCCACAAAAAATGTATGTAAGCAGTAGTTTGCGAGTGAGGGCATAGATTTTATATCCTTGTAACAGAGGCGGCGGCAGCAAATTTTGATTGGGGGGGCAAGATTTCGGGCGACAAAGGCGTCCGACAGCGAGCGCCAAAGGCGCGAGAAATCTAGGGGGGTCCGGGGGCATGCTCCCCCAGGAAATTTTTAATTTTTACCCCTCTGAGACGCTGTTTCCTGCATCTTCAGACGTAAATTTTGGTTTTCTTGCGTCTT
>JAPEIX020356113.1:0-14127 GCA_026122405.2 Zoanthus sansibaricus
ATATTTAAATTACAAATATTAAGATATTTAGTAGATAAAATACTAAAATATATATAAATAAAATATTATATGAAAGTATTTGATATTAAAAATATATATAAATAAATAGAAAAATCTAATTTAAAATTATGCACACAAATCTACGCAGAGATAAACTAAAAGTGTTCACTTGTTCAACAAAGTGCTCAGTGCTGTGTTGCAGAGTGTGATAAAAATAAATATGTCAAAATGTTAAAAAGATGGATGAAATTGGTAAAATAGTTTAAAACGCCAGTTACACGGTGTTTCACACCGGGGCGATCATCAGCATAACATCTTTTGAAGATGCATATAATTTAAGAGTTTACGGAGGTTGTTTTATGATTGGCAGCATGTACAAAAATAAAAATAATTTCATGTAGGATTTAAGAGCATGGTTAAAAGACTCAATGTCCTTTGATTCCCTGATATTTGGTGGCAAGTTATTCCATAACTGGCTGGCTAAATATGTAAAAGATCTATGTAACCATTTTAAATTAAATGAAAGTTACTCTAGATGTGTACCACTCCCCGTTAGATTATATTCTATCATCTTTATATTAAAAAAAATCATTAATATACAATGGACTCTGACTATTAAGGCTCATACTTTATGACTAGAGATTGGAATTCTCTACCTTGTGCCAAAGACTTGATTTTATGCTGGGAGGAAATGATATGACAGCGATCTAGAATATCTTAAGATAGTTCTTAAAATATAATAATTTGTATCCTCCATCTCAGTTCCTAGGTCTTTGCTAATACCTAGCAAGAGTGGGCTAAAATACCCTAAATGTGGAAGTATCTATACTTTGTATAGACACACCATTGTATCTTGAGAAAGAAACCTATTTATTATATGGCCGGCTAACTTTGCGCGCTCTAATTGGTCTCAAACTTCTGTTTGTTTTGATTTTGAAAGAAGCATCAAATCTGAAAAACAAATTCATTCTATCACCTGAATAGACGTTTAAAAACGAGTCAAGGACGTTTTTCAGTAAAACAATGCTTAAAAACCTTATAAAATTATAACAATTATTAAAATTACTATAAATTAAACTTCAAGAAATACCTCAATACTGTAGCTCCTTGAGTAGTTTTCCCAAAAGAGTCGAATTCTTATTTATTTTGAATTTTTTCATAATTTTCTGTATGAAGGTTGGGCATTTGAACACATTTTTTGTGCAGAGAACTGGGAATTTGAAAAATCTCAAGTTCCTGGAAATTGCATGTTGAAATTTTGAATTTATTGGTACATAATAAAAAATCTTAAGCGTTACTAGTGTCAATATGTCAAGTTAAATGTGGGTACCTGTCATGTAATAAGTTAAATGGCCTGGGTTTTCACCCTAAGAGTTTGTTCATTGAAAAAACCCAACCATGTCCCAGAGGAATGTCAACGCTAAAAATTTGTGGTAGATAAAATGAAAGATTTTCACTAAATTATTTTTCAAATCCTAGTTGACAAGGTAAAAACAAAGTTAAGATTGCTTTGGAATAGCTACACGAAAGCTAGAAGGGCTCCACCCAGTGGAAGTGCCAGGAAAAACCCAACAGAGAGAACCGTTTGGCTTTTGGAAAAACTTCAGTTTTTAGCGCCACACATTGCTGAACGCTCATCTGTATGTCTACATACAGTTAGTACAGTAATCTTTTTTTCAAGCAGCTACCTTGTACATGAAATCAATAGTCTTATAGACTGATTATGCTGCCTTGCCAGACCCTACTTCAGAGTTAAAGTATTCTGTTAACTTTTGTGTTTGTTCCTTTGCATTCAATTTTGGATATCCAAGTTTGACTGTAATCCTATTAAAGTGGATCATTGCTCCATGCTCCTTTTGTGAGTCTCATTGTATAAATATCTTCCACATCACATGCACTCAAGTATGTTTGTTTGTTATTGTCAATCAAGAAATTGTGTAAACAGCAGGCTGCTAGGATCAGATCTTGCAATTTTTCTGGACTAAGATTTGTTGTTAAAAATGCACGAAATCAATTTGCGAAAATTCCAAACACATTTTTAACCACCCGTCTAGCCCTTGAGAGCCGGTAGTTAAAGATTCTCTTTGGCTGTTCTAGATTTCTGTGTGGATAGGGCTTCATCATATTCATGGAAAGTGAAAATGCATCATCCCCTACAATATAGTAATGTACTTTGTGGCCTGGTATCCCATCGACTGATTCTGGTGGTGGAAAATTGATAGAATTGACACACAAGCCATTTTTCAAATCTGAATCTGTGTACATACCAGTATCACCTGCGCGACCTGAAGCCCCAACATTTATGCAGAAATCAAGAACATCCGCTGATGACAGCTTAGCCTCAAATGAACAACAGCATTTCTAAACCGCATGGCAAAGAAACAGGCATTGGAAAAAGTAAAAAATGCAATGCCCTCCACTCCAGCTAAAAAGGCAAATCTTTTGCTAGAAATGAGCAGCAGTCCTCGAACCAGAAAAATACTTTTAAACAAAAGGAGTAATGCGAACCCCAGAAGATTCAAATGCAGTTGAAGCATAACAGCCATTGCGACAGACCTCCAATGTGCTTGAATTAACTCAGACGGAAGAGTTTCAAAAGTTTACGAAAGAACATATGAATGTTAAAATCGGTCAAAGAATATTTGAATCACTCAAGCCATTTTTTGTTAACAGTGCAAAAGAAAGACATTGTCAAACATGAATGTGCCGTCAGCAAGTTGAAATACTGATGGTTTTTAAAGATTGCATGAAGTTTCAGGGACAGATAAAGAAAAAAGGGAGTCCCTGCTACTGTTTATTCCTCTGTTGGAGAAATAGTTTTCAATACCTTGTGTCTAATAGAAGGCGATAAAAAGTTTCACAACACTGCCTGCCTAAATCAAGAGTGCTGTGAATGTGGTGTGCATGAATTCCTCTTGCTTCCCCAAAAATCATCAACTAAAGGAAAAATAATGTGAAAACGGTACGACTACCTGCCAACCGGAAAGCTTGAGGGAGATGGCAAAGAAATTTTAAAAATTTCACTGATTAACAAGGAAACACCACCAAAGGAACTATTTGATTACTTCTGTGAACTTTTAAAATCGTTTCCATTCCATTCTTTTCTTGCCAAGTGGGAGAGGGAACAGTGTGACCAACTCATAACACATTAGCCTCTTGGTCACGTCCTCTGTATACATGACTATCCTGAAGGTTATGCATGTAGACACCAGGATGAAATACAGTCACAGCATTTTGGTAAGGAAAAAGTTAGTATTCACGTAAGTGTCCTATACAGGCATTCTTCATTGGAGTATGATGGTGTTACAGACACAGCAAAGGAACCAGAAGTTATCAAAGAGTATATCTTTGCTATTAGCGATGATGTCGCTCAAGTCATGATTCTGTCCTTCACATTCAGCAGCCCATATCTTCATATCTAAAGGATGAAGTAGGAATCCACCTCACCAAAATGCATGAATGCACTGAGGGATGTGCTGGACAGTACAAGAGCCGACACTGTTTTGGAGACCTCTCTTGTTCTCTCAAGCAGTGAGGATATGTTGTTCACAAACGTTTCTTTGCAACATCACATGCAAAGGGTGAGCAAGATGCTGCAGGCTCCCATGTCAAACAGAAAGCCACATCAGAGGTTCTGAGAAGAAGTGCGACAATTGGCAATGCAAAAGATCTCTGTGCCTTTTTGAGAGCTAATTTTTCTGAGCCTTCTTCTTTTTCATTCTCCTCTCAAAAGAATTCAGTTGATCTGAATCAAAGAGTGTTCTTTTATATTCCAGCTTCTGGCAACTACTCTACACAACGCAACCATCCAGATGGAAGTTTCAAAACACAGAAAGGAATCCATAAATTGCACTCTGTGAGGGCCTGCAGTTAGAGGCTGAAGCTTTATGAACGAGAAAAGAGCATGCTACTGCTTTGGTTGCCTAGAAAAGATATTTGATAAGTGTGAAAATGAAAAGAGGGTGGAGCCATGAAAAGAAATACAAATAGAGGCAACCCTCTGCAGCACTAACAAGATCAACAGCTGATGCATGAGATGTAGAAAACTCTATCAATTGTTCTGAATTGGCAGCTAAAGGGGAGTATGGTAGTAGCTGCAGCTGAGGATATACAATTATTAGTACCTCCTGAAATTCACTAGTGATGGGGTGATGAGACTTGAAAATGATTATAAGGATGATTATGGGTCTGTTTTCTACTAGCTGTGGGCAAAGTGTGCTATTTGGAAACTATTTTCTTAGGGAAAACTTGATTGATTTCACTTACAAATTAGAAGAAGGAAAGCAGGCAGCTGTTTTGTTGGGGACTGTGTAACACCTCTGTAGAGACCTTGTCTTGAAATCAAAAAAGACTAAACGTTGGAAGGCAATATATAAAATAACCATTACTACGCATGAAGAAATAATGGCTTCATTGTAGAAAACTGAATAATCCATTCACTAAGCTAAGTAAATCCGTTTTAATAAATTACGCAGCATAAGTAGACCAAGTTAATAAAACACCAAAAAGAGTAAATGCCATACCCCAAAACAGTCTGGGTAATCAAAAAACATTGTATTTTTCACGCAAATTGCCCAGAAAATATTTTTTTTAACAAGATACAAATTTCTGAGACCTTTTTGAGTTCCTTCTTTCAGTTCTAGCAAAAAACGATCATTTTTTTATTTATCTCTGTAAGATCACTTCGGTGTTATATTTAGAATTTATATTTATTCATACAACTGACCGGGCTCAATAAAAGAATCAATGCATGTAGAACTAAATGTCCCACCACTTTAGTTCGCTCACCCAAAAAATTACACAATGTGTATACATACCGGTATATCTGACTGATCATATAACTATATATAACCAAAACAATCAAGCACTGCAAAACCAAACTGCTCGCATTTTATAATAAATGTGAAACACCGTGGCCGTGAGACTTCTTTTGTT
Source organism: Zoanthus sansibaricus (assembly GCA_026122405.2). Lineage (NCBI taxonomy): Eukaryota > Metazoa > Cnidaria > Anthozoa > Zoantharia > Zoanthidae > Zoanthus > Zoanthus sansibaricus. Next base: position 4,936 of record JAPEIX020356113.1, read on the forward strand.
TTTATACTTCGTTGCTAAGGTACTTTATAAGTTCTAGTAAAGCCTCTATATAATTCTTTTTATTGATATTCGGAGCCTCAGCCTGAGATTGCTCTTATTTCTTTTTTAGATTTTTACCAATTTGAGCCTTATTATAAATTTGTTCTTATAAAAACGCGTGGATATGATGGCTTTTTGGTTTTGATCAAAAATAGAATTTTTACAAAATATAATCAACACTGAATGTTACTGCAGTATAAGCTTCTAAATTGCTTGACAGTTCTTTAACGATATAAACACATTACAAGTCACATCCACAAAAAGGATAATACTGTACAGAAATTAAACTTCTAATCAAACTTTGTGCAGGGTCATAGGAATTTGCATATCTACAATAAATCTGAGCCTGGGCATATTCATAGGATATTCAGTGGACCCATTTTCAGCCTAGATATTATTATATGTAAAGTATATTCTTATAAAAAAGCGTGTAAACAGTTCATATAATAAATTCATCAAAAAAATTTGCGACATGGTTTAGAGTGTTATTTGGTCTTATCGTGACAGAATTAAAAACAGTTTAAATTTTTGATGTGAAATATTTTATCTTTAACTCTTTTTACAGTATATGAGGTCTCAGAATCCTTGTTTGCCAAGTTTGGAGTGAAACAAAGGGTATCATCCCCTTATCACCCACAAACCAATGGTTTAGATGAACAAACTAATCAGTTAATGAAGAGGTACTAAGAAATATGTGACATACAGTACAACAATTCCTACAATCTTGCTATTACATTTGATCTAATAGCTGATCTAAGAGTTGAAACAAATAACTATTTGTTATTGTTATTTGTTGTGCCTCAACCTGTAATAGGATTTTTGCAGGAAACAGCAACATGGTACAACATCTACAATTTTGGAGGGCAAAGTAATGTAACAACTGCACGATGACCTTTTTACAGAGGTAGAAACCAATATACAGTTCGCCCAGCAAAAGCAAAAAGTACAATATCAGAAGAGGGTTGGGCAAATACAATGTCCGTTCAAAGTGGGAGATGTGGTACTCAGGAGGAACATGATACAAAAAACAAAAAGAGGACATAAGTTGGAGGATCATGGCTTGGGACATACACAGTTTCAGACGTGAATACAGAAGAGGGTATGTTGCCTTACTAAGAGCAATAGATACAAAAATTTGCAAAACAAATAAATGTAAAGCAACTTAGGCCATCACATCTGTAGCACAAACACCTTGTGGAACTCCTCCTCCACATACTCAGTCTATCCAAGCCCCACCTCCAGTATAAAAATCCAATGAAGGTCCCTCTTCCAATACTCAGTCTATTCAAGCCCCACCTGCAGCACCAACATCTACCCCAACAGATGTTAGTTCATGGAAAAAAATGAGTCACTAAAAGAAAGTGATATAGTCCTCCTAAGAAATAAAAATGGAGCTGGAGGATATAAAGGCTGGTAGGGCAAAAAATGGCGTTTTGGCTTGTGTAAGAGAGAACAAGGTGATGAAGCTCCAGGTCCTGGGCATCGAGATACTTCATTCAATGTCTACCATGGCAATTACACTGATGAACGCCATGATATTGTGCTAAAACAACTGAATCTCAGCTTCCCAGCAACAGAAAGTGAGTGCCTCCTGAAAGTTTATTTTCCTGAGGCATTCATACACATGACCAGAGAAGCTTTACACATCACACTTAAAGAAACGTAAGAGTATCTAAAGTTTACAACAGAACTCTTTAAACACGCCAAGAAGAGTCAACTGCCACAAGATCCGAAAGTCAACAATGTCCCTAAAAAGAAACCTAAAATTACAGCAGAATGTATTATTACAGAGAAATTATTACAAATTGAGGTAACAAAGATGAGTGGAAAGTCAGTATATAAAGTGAAAAATCCAGAATATAATTTAGATGAAAGAGATCAGGATATCCTTTTGAAGAATGGGTGCTTGACAGATATGCACATTGGGAAAGCTCAAGAAATATTAAAAATGGCAATATCCTAACATGCAAGGGCTACAGTCAACAGACCTAGGCATTGTTGGGCAGTTTGATGTGGTACATGGTGAATTTGTACAAATTCTCCATATTGGTTCATACCACTGGCTCTCTGCTACCAGTATTGGCATGCAGAAACCTAATGTTGTAAACATTTATGACAGCAAATACACAGGAGTATAAATGTTTACAAAAAAGCAGATTACGTCCACTTAATCTGATAAAATAACACAACATCAAGTGCAACTCAGCAAAGCAATTGCGTTGACTGTGGGATCTTTTCAATTGCATTTGCTTTATGCAATGGTTTTGAACCTTCAACTTTAAAGTTTCAATCCTGGCCAGACATTGTCTGATGAACGGCCATTATTTTTATTCTCCTGGGCCAATAAGAAATGTGAAAATGAAGATCTATTGTACTTGTCGCCTTCCCTATTCAAATAAAGATGACATGGTCGAGTGTGTCTGTTATTCAAAGTGGTATACACAAGGATTGCCAACAAGTACCAGACAGAGTTTTCAGAAGAAAAAACATGCTATGGAAGTGTAGCTTCTGCATACAAATTTAATCTGTGTTCCTTAATTTAATGCATCTCACCTAAAACATCTGTTTTGTTTTTTGCTGGTTTCATTACAATACATTAACTACATGTTTGTAATTGTTAAAATTGGAACTTTTCGAATGTTTATTTTTTTCAGTATTTTGATCTGTTGTAAAAGATTAAACCTCATATTTTGATAATTCATTTGAATTAATACTGTTAATGTTGAATGTGAAATTTAAAGGAATTAACACCTTTTAGAATGCGGGCAATAGCCCACTACAAGTTAAAATTGTTCTCCTAAGCTGCAATGTGCTGGGTGGTGAGCAAGAGCCTTCTTGCCTCTCCATGAAGCAAGTACCTGACTTCAAGTTTATCTTCGTGAGGTTCATAGAAAAATCAGACGACAAACCTGAAGTGAAATGCTTTAAGTCCATGCAAGATCAAAGCCTGGCATGCATTGGTTGAATGTGAGCAAAGGCAGTGTTTGTTGACGAAGTCAGCCCAGGAGCAATCAGCCAACCAAAATAAATAGCTAGAGTTAACATGTTAAGAATAGGAACTAAATCAAATGCACATCGACGACATTCGACCTTAAAAAATGTCTTAGTTAAGAACCCAACTAAGATAAACTTCAATCTTGAGAAAAAAGTGTTCAGAGCTGGCTGCTTCATACAAGCTTTTAAAGCCAGTACTAAGCATAACAACTCTTCGTACACATCTTGGGTGCTAAAAAAGTACCTCTCAAAGTGTGAAGGACATAAGAGGCTTAAATCAATCTGCAGAGGACCACACCAAGTAAGCTGTCCAGCTTCATTATCTCGCTAGAAACTTTGCTGTCCAGTTGCAAAAAGACCTCGACAAGGAAGATAGTCCTCTTTTATTTGGTGAAACCTTAGTTATATCAGGACCATGGATATACTATGTAACATTGGAAAAGTGTTTCAAGGGAATATTTGACAAGTATATCAATAACAATAGTACAGTTTCAGCAAAGAAAAAACCTTAATAGAGAAAGATTCCTTAACACACTGTTGGTATAGAACCAAAGAAAATCATTAGTGCAAGTTTTAGGGGATGTAGTGCAAAGGCCTACCTTTGTCTCACTCCTACCACATGTTAATGGCCTGGTTGATTCCAGCCTAGAAATATGGTAACTGGCCGAACCAGCATTCTGAGGGGGCCAAGATGGGTATGGGTATCCAGCAGCTCAAGAACATGACAAGTTATATCGGTGCTCCATTTCTTTACATGTTGAATTTTTTTAGGCATATTGATATTATCAATGAACAATTTTCTACACCAACACATTAATATACACCAAAAAACTGTTTCACCTTTTAAATGTAGTCATTTGCACATGCTCGGGATTCTTTGTTGTTTCTCACTTAATATTTTAAAAGTCACCGAAGAACATGTGCCGAGTTTGATGGCATTATGCAAAGGTGTGTAATTAAATTGCTTCTAAGTCAATATGACTGTTTTTGTCTTAGTTCTTGTTTATTCGGTTATAAATACAGCCCCATAATAAAGTACTTTACATGTAATTTCATTTCCATAAATAACATTTAACTTTTTATATTTCACATTAAAATGATCAAGAGCGCATTACATTAAAATTATATACTTTACAATAAGAATACTGAAGCCTAACTAATCTAATTGTGAAATAGTGAAGTAATATAAAAATGATAAAAATAGTAAAATAAATAGTAAAATAGATATACGAATTATCAATAAAAAGCTTCTTTACACAGATATCACTTAAGATGGCACTTAAAAATCTTGAAATTAGTGATTAAACGAATTTCGTGCGGAAGCGCATTCCACAGTGTCGGGGCAGCTATCTGACATGACCTGTCACCTAGTGTTACTCTAGATCTAGGTACTGTTGTCGCAAGTAACAAACAATTTGAAGACAACCTTAGATTATAATGTCCTTGTTGTTTAATTGCTACTAGCTTACAGTACTTAAATAATGTAGCACGCTGCCATGTATAGCCTTGAAAACAATGGTAACCAATCCAGCTCATACAGCAACCACGTTATGTGACAATGGCAAGGCACGGTAAAGACAAGCCTTGCGGCAGCATTTAGAACCCACTGAACTTTGTTAAGATTAGAGGCAGCACGTTCAGAGGCTGCAAGGCTGTATAAAAGACTATTACAATAGTCTATGCACAAAGTAACAAATGTGTGTACGAGTGCTTTAATTGCGTCTAAATCTAAAAACCTACGGATATGACTTATGTTGTGTAAATAGTATTAGCCGCAGCACTTAGTTTATTTATATGGGCAGACATATTTAACGAAATACAACGGGTACTGGCATTCACCCAAAAAATGGCTGATCCAACAAGGGTCACTAATAAAAGGAACAGATCGAATAGCATTAATCACCATGTACATTGTGAAAATTTCAAAGACAGTGGGATTTTTCAAAATCAAAAGAGCAATTACCAAAAAATGTTCCATTAATGCCCACTAATCCGATACAGGAAACCAAGAAGCATCCAAAATATATTAGAAGTAAATTCCATCGAAACAAATTAAGTGATGAGGAATCCAGATGCAAGCCTTGCAACAAGCCACAATGCAACAGGTATAAGAATACGAACACAATGTACACGTTTAAGCGTATGCATGGTGACAAAGAATACCACATACTGCATCCGGTTAATTGCCACTCAGTATGGGTCATTTACATGATAAACTGTAAGAAGTGTAATTTACAGTACAATATATTGACAAATGTGAAACCAATGTCAACATTCGGTTACATAATCACAGAAACAACATAAGAACGTCTATAAACAGCTGTGAATTTACCGATCACTTCTTGCAAAATATTGCAACAGCCACAACCTTGAAATAGACATTGCGATCATCAGGCAGATACATAAAATGCAAACACCAAAGGTAAAAAATAAGGAATTACTGCGTGTGCGACTATTCTGGGACAAAAAATTAAAAAAATACAACCTGGAGCCCTGAACAAGAGAACAGGCTGACGAAATTAACACAAAAGACCTTTATTCAGTTTATAAATTGTCTTAGACATTAATATAATGAAAAGGGCGTAAACTCTTCCATTTATTTTACATACATTGTAAAAATCCAGGGACGATCTGAGGACAGTGAATCAATCAATCTCCGTTTCATCACAGAATTAGAACTAATTTACCTTATTAGTATAAAAAGCCAAATAGAATCTGAACATAATCACATATGTACGAGCCTTGAAAAAGGCAAGTTGTCGAAACGCATTCGCTCAAACAAATAATTTCAAAGACTCAACTAAATACATTGAAATGAAAAAATAAAAAGAATGGTAAATATTCTAAAACAACGATCTGTGTTAGCACTCGTGTTTCACTGACAGAGTACTGACTGCAATATAAAAAGGTGCAAGGCACAACAAATACTTTCACTGAAAATGGAAAATTATATCGTTTAATAAAGAAAAATGGATTTTTTTATCACAAAAATGTTTATCATTAATGTGCTCTTGGAGTACCTCTTGAATACAACTCGCTTGAGTAAGTTTGATGTCAAAGACTTTTTTTGTATTGGTATATTTGGTAAAAGTTGTAATCGTAAAATATTTTTCAGCACGTCACTGGAAAGGTCACTGAAACAGAAAATTACTTACTAGTTGTTAAATTGAAAGTTATATTGTTATTCTCCCAGATTCAGTTGAAGTAATTTTATTTATTTATTTCATGTTGAATTACTGAGTAGTGGGAAGGGAAGTCTAGATTTGGCCAGAAACATGCTGAGTTATCTGAAAAAAAATAAAATTCTCCATTATCTAATGCAGCTTGTAAATAATTATGCAATTCAGTATTTTACTGCGATGTGATTTATTAATAAACCAGTCATTATTATTATTACTTTTTACTTTTTCTGTTGTATATCTGTTTCCGTTAGAAAGACTGGGACGAGACAGTTTTGTAAATAAAAAGCACATTGGTTTTTTGACAGTTCAGTTTGGCGCCATGTTGGCTAAGTTATAGTTTCAGTTTTACTGTATGAGTTATTTAGAAAGTTATGAACAATGGTTAATGTTTTCAAAGGTTACGATGCAGACAAATGTAAAAAATTTTTCAGATCCTAATCATTTACTACTTCGAGGATTGTAAACAAAAGGATTGTTATATTTTAGTTTCAGATTGTCCACGTCCTGTCATTTCTGTGTCTTGTCTTGTCTCGTGTTGAATAAATACGAAAATCAATACTGAAACCAGTGTCGTAACTGGCCCTTTCAAAGCTGTTCGAAACAATATCAAATATCAAAGCACGTAAAAACCTTTTTAGATACACATACGGTGTTTCATAAACTAAGAACATTTTAAGAACATTTGAGGCTAAAATTCCCATCTTGTTTAAGAACATTGAGCCTCAGCCAAAAATAAGACGTTCTTATAAAAAAAAAAAAGAGTGTATTAGAAAACATTAGACTATTTTGATTTTTCAAAGCAAGAATTTTCATTTGAAATTTTTAGGGTAGGTTGGCCGGAAAAATAATGCCAGAAACAAGGTTACGATAGAGTTTAAGCAGTGTTTTTGGTTAATTTTTGCATATCTTGTATATCTTGCAACGTAATCCTATAAACCTATTTAAAATCATTGAAAGCTTATAAATTTTCAAAATCGCTGTTTAACTTCTATTTGGTAAATAAAAAAATAGAACGATAGCCTTGTTTTCCGACCTTTGTGTATTCTCTTTAGGGAGTTTCAAGTCAGACGTGTTGAGTTTGATGGCACCAATAATATTATATTTTCATATTGGACACTAATCGTAGTCCAAAACCTTGTCACAGTTTTTTTGAAAGGCTGCTTTGTTTTTATTTTACAACCCAAAACCTGAAATAGCACTTTCGTAAACGAAAGCTGTGGAGTTTTATTGTGATGACTTGAAAATTTTTTAAAATAAAAAAAAAAGCTGACAGAGATATGAACTTCAAATATTTATCTGTGAAACTGCCAAATGTCAATCAGTGGATAACCAACTTAATTAGATTGTTATCCTCCGAACTTAATCTCAATTTCTCCATGACTAAAGTGAAAAGTCTTCCACGGAAGCTCAGCTGGTTATCTACAGGAACGAAGTATTGTCAACATGTAAGAGAAGTTAATAGAATAATAATAGTTGGAGTTTGCGCAAAGGTGCATCGACGAGTACGAGACATTCGCTGACGTGATTTTTACCGATGAGTGTACAGTGGCCTTGGAGCACCATGCGAGCCGCCAAAGCTCAAAGAGCGTCCAAAGCACCCTTAAAAGTTCACATCTGGGGTGGCATATCGCGACATGGTCCAACTGAATTCGTCATATTTGATGGCATTATGGACTCAGAGTTTTTTGTAAACTCTATACTCAAAGAGCTTTGGTTCCTTTCATCCGAGAATTTTTCCCACAAGAACACCGTTTCCAACAGGATAACGACCTGAAACATACAAATAACTTGGCAAAGAGCTACTTCAAGTCCTCCATCATTAACTGGTGGCCAACTCCCCCTTAAATACCAGTCATGAATCCAATAGAATCATTATGGCACGAGCTAAACTAAAGCATTTCCTATGAAAAGTAAAAAAGCCGAAAACAAAGCTAGATCTCATCGATGGGATTCCAGAGTTCTGGACTGAAAGAGTGACCATGATGAAGTGCAACACATACATCGACCACTTAAAAACGGTGCTTCCCAAGGTGATTGAAAGAGAAGGCCGAGCATCAGGGAACTAACTACTATTGAACTTGAACTATGAAAAAAACGGCTCCTTTAGGAGCCACTAAATAAATAAAAGAAATGACTAATGTATGCTTCCTTATACTTATAAATAATAACTGTTTTTTTATAAAAATGAAAGGACATTTAAAAAAAAGGGGAAGATTACCGTGTTCTTAAAGAGAAATGAACTATCAAACTTCTAGTTTTTATTGTCATACTGCACAGCTGTTTGGGCAGCTCAAGTTTGTTAAAATAAAAGCCGAAAAAAACCGCAGATATATATACATATATATTTTAGCGTGTCCAACGAAATAAAACAGTTTCTTGTTCATTTCTTTTGCAGGCAGCGAGGCATGGCTTACAGTCATATTGTTTGTTTTGCAGTGATTTTCATCACCGTGATCAAAATCAAAGGAATGTCTGAATGTACAGTAAATGCACCTTACTTTCAGTTATTCTAAACTCTGTAATCTTTACTTATTTAAAAAAAGTTTATGGAAAGCAGTATTAATTTTATCGAAGACGTTTCTCCCTGCCTTTTTTGAATTCTTTAGCACTTGGCAGGAGCTGTCGTATTATTTCTTTTGTTTTAAGTAACGGGTATTGAACTTTTCCTTATATCGCGAGGTAAATAAGTATAAGTAATCAGAACGAACTATGCTTTAGTTTCAGTTTTTTTACGCTCTGAAAATTATTACTCGTTTCAGAAAGTTGTGTGGGAAGCAGTATCAACTTTATCCAAAACATTCTCGTTGCCACCCGAGTCAAATGAGTGTTTTGTTTAGTATTGGCAATTGGGCTTTCCTTCATCGCGATCTGTTTTATTCAGACTAAAAAGTGAATAACTCTGGTTTATCCGAACAGATTAACTTTACTTTCAGTTATTTTATGCTCTGAGATTTAGCACTCGTTTCAAACAGTTGAG
>JAPEIX020356937.1:0-14125 GCA_026122405.2 Zoanthus sansibaricus
ATTCTTGACAACAGCATTGAAGATCTTGGGTTTGATCTGCCGTTCTCAGTTGAGACAGATGTGTTTGGCGCCATGCAGGAGGTGGAGCTGAAGCCTGACGGGGCCAAGATACTGGTAACGGACGACAACAAAGTGAGTTTTAACATAGCAACACTAGCGCTTTTACTGGCTAAGCTAAATCCACGACCCACGTGGCCCATGGAGCCAGTGCTTATCTCTGAGTTTCTGTACTGGTAAGCGGATGAGAGTCTTTGACTCCCCCTGTACGGGACACTAATCCATCGCAGGTTAGCTCCCAGCAGTAGATGGTGGTACTCATAAATTAATATATTTTGCTTACTCCGAAAGAATGGAAAGATGAATTATCTTAGGTGGAAAAGAGGTTTCCCTTGTATTTAAATCTCGACAGCACTGGGGATCAAACAAGGGACTTTGTGTTCAGAAGGCAGAGAACTTACCAAGTGCGCCACTGTTCTTGCTGTTAGAGGGCGTCCTAAAATCGATTTGTCACCGCTTAACGTCCAATAACGTCCATTGGACGTTAAGAGGGGGGAGGGGGGTCCAAGGGTTGCCAGTGGACGTTAAGGAAAAATGCTATTTGTAGATCTAGATAGCAGTGGAAGTGAAGATAAGATAGTTATTCAACCTCTTTCCCAGCGCCTTTTCCTTAGACTTCCCAAGGAAGTCAGGGTCAGTCGCTTGAAAATCTTAGATTCCACAGTTTAAATTAGTATCAATATTTACTTACATTTTTGTACTATGTATATAATAAAAAGGCCAAAACATTAGTGGACGTTAAGGAGAGGGGGAGGGGAGGTAAGACCTTAACGTCCAATGGACGTTAAGCGGTGACAAATCGATTTTAGGTCGCCCCCTAACTCGTTTTGGGCTCAAAAAAGGTAAATATATCCATTATTTAATGAATTCGTTTGTGACTGAAACTTAAAGTATGTCAAATAAATGCAATTAGTAAACAATAATTTTGTAATTTAATGTGTTTTTTTCTAAATATTTAATATCAAAAGTGCGGAAAAACAAAGTGCGAAATAGTGCGAATTTTATAATTTTTTTCAATATATCTATATTTCATTTGTTTAAAAGTCAAGTTTTATCTTAATTGTTGCACAAAATATCTTTCTAAGTGCGCTCAAGAGAGTTTTTCTCCTAACAGGCCACGTATAAAAGCTTAAAATAAGCTAAAAAGAATTTCATAATTTACCGCATAATGAGCCCTGAATCGCCGCATATTGAGCCCTGAATTGCCGCATAATTTCGGATTTTTTATCGCACTTTATCAGAAGCCCTGTATAAAAGTGTATTTTATAGCATTACTGAAGCAAAAGAGCTTTTATGACTCCCATGGACTGGGTGCTAATCCATCACAGATTAGCTCAAGGCAGAAGGCAGTACTCGCTACATGGTACTGATCTCAAAATAATGGAAAGTTGAGTTTACTTTTGCACAAAAGAAAAACATGTTTCAAATCTCAGCAGAGTCGGAAGCAGAGTTCTCACCAACTGCACTGACACTCAAAAAATGCCTTTAAAGTTAATGGTCACCTTAAAAGTCTGCAGTACCATTGTATACACTTTACTCTCCCTTCAAGAAAACATCAAACAATGTAATTATAGCAACAGCCCTAACTAACTTAATTACTTGATATCAATTCTTTATACCTCTGTTGGATTTAACCATAATGAATTTGGGGTACCCTCAGCAGACTTCAAGCTGCACACCTAACAAAACCAAAAAAGGAATCATCTATCTTAATTTGTAATTCAAAATATATCTTCATATACATAATCTAATAGATATTAATGCCATAAATCTCAAAAAATGTTTAAACAAATTATACCCTCACCAAAATTCTTGTTATAGCTTCTTGTACTCTATCCAAACAATCACTTTCCTGAAATAAGAATTTAAGATTTTTCACCTTAGGTTCACCGACTGAAAATTGTAATTATAATGAATGTGGAATGAATAGGATGAATGTGCTATGTTGCAAAGCTTGTGCATCTGAAGATGGAATAAACAATTTCTTAGGAGTCCACAAGTTATTAAAGCTAATAAATTATCATCATTTAGACCAAGATGTATTAATAAAGTTAAAAATAACTGGAATGTTATGATTTATCTTGTTTTTAGCTGCAAGAGGGCAAATGAAAAATATTATTTATCTTATGTAAATAGCTAGCAGGATGCAAAATTTGCAATAATCATGTTGTAAAATGATTACAATATTTATGTACTGGTTTGATATTCTCATTAATTTTAGTTCAGTACAAAAATTTAGGTGGCAATGTTAATTTTTTTTTGAAAGATTTGGTGCAGCTAGTAATTTGATTTGTCTAGTGTTTTGTTTTGCCACTGGCAGAGAAGAAAAATAAAATATAAAATGTTCCCGGTGTATTGGAAGAATTAAAAGTATGTCTAATGGAAACTAAACTAAATAATTTTCTGATAATGTAAAAGAGATAATCTTATGTACTGATTCAGATGAAAACAAAATATACAAATTCTATAAAATTTAGGTGGCAATTATATAATTATAGTAGCTGGTGCAGCTTCGTTATATAATCAAGTAGTCTTGTTTTGCCACTAGCAGCAAAGAAATAAATTAACTAAAGTTAAATTACTACCAATGCTTTTTCTGTCATTTCTTCCTTCTCAGAAACAAAATTTTTGTTCATAAATTTCTGAAGGCAAGCTTTTGCCTTGTGTGTGCATCTCGCTAACCGCATGACCTCCAAACAAGTACCTCTCAATACTTGACATAGCTTCTCTATTAAACAGTCTACTATAATTGCAATCTAGGTATTTTGAAAGAAATGCATAGAGATTTATTTATATTGTTGATAAATGTTTCACTTTCAATTTTACCAAAACAGTATCTAACAACAATAGGCCTTTTGCAGCAAATGACCACATGGTACAAATAATGATATTCTGGATGGCAAAGGAATGTAACAGACTATAAGACAAAGCATGATAAACTAGAAAAGCATAAGATTTCATCTGTCATATTCCTTTGCAATCCAGAATATCATTATTTGTACCATGTGATCATTTGTTGCACTCTTGCTTAGAAGTAGCTACTACATACCAGCTCAATCCATGAGTTTACGCTGATGGATGTTTCAATACACTCTACAAAGTGCCACCAGTGTTTTGGTACAAACAGTACATCACCTGGGTTGAGTATCACCTAAATGGTGATATTTGGATTTAGTATTAATTAGTATCTCCATACAGTTAACATTTTGATCAGGGAGAGAGACATGGTCATGATATAATGTAGAATCACTGGGTCAAATTAATGTGCATGAAAAAATTGAGAACATTGCAATACAAAACTAATAATTGCAATTCTGAGCAGGTGAATTAACGAGATATTGCCAGAATATATTTTCTCCCAACCAGTAGGCAATATAATGTGGAATCACCGGCTCAGAATCACAATTAGTTTGTATTATTTTACTAAAATAACGAATATCCATTTTCTAGAGCTCTGATGGGCTCCTATAACTTGTAATATCCAATACTATTAATTAATAGTTAATTTTGAGGCGGACATCAAAATGGCAGGAAGGGTGCATGCTATAAATAGAAAACTTTCAAAATTTTCAGCTACTGTTACACCAAACCCACAGAGATTGTCCCTTTTTCTTCAAATTGTAACTAAATATATATTTCATCTATGTGACAAAACAAACCACTTGTAATTACAGAAGATAGCCATCGGTGGATGTGACTCATCATGTCCAACCCCAGAAATGGGAAACTAGCTAAAGACATTACATGAAGATGACTATGATGACAGGCATTTTCATTTGATGTAGGCAAACACGTGAACTGAATTACGGGATGGTTAACCACACTTTCATTTGGCTTGTTTTCAGTACCTTAAGCCATTTAAAAAAATTCCCGGTTTATCATCAAAATTTTCTAAAAATTCAGTGAGGGAGGGCACTTTTTTTTTTTCAGTGAGGGAGGGCACTTTTTTTTTAGAGTTAATGCTTTTGTGGACTGCTGAGTTAGTTCGGAAAATATCTGCACCACCAATTACCAAACTAAGTTGGACAAAGCTACATTTCTAAGGTGAAGTTTGAATGGCTAAACGAGTGTCACACAAATGCATAAAAAAGGGAATAAAGTGTCGTAATATGTTGCCGGCCGAATGGTTTGTCACTCTATTTTAATTAAAATTGTTATGCAACATAGAAAATGTTTCTCGACTTTTTCGTCATATATCTTTCTATTAAAAAAATTTAAAAAAAACGTCAATGCGCTGGCAAAAATCAGTGCGCGCACTGATGATAACCGGGATTTTTTTTTAAGTGGCCTTACATATTCAATCCCTTTTTAGACCTTAAAAAGAAGTTGTAGCAAATTCAAGACCTTTTTAAGAGCTTAATCCTGCAAAAGCAAATTATATTAGACTAGTACTTAGAAATTTTATTTAAGGCTTTTTAGATTATACAAGTCTAATTTGTTGAAGAAAGGAAAAGAAATTATGCAGACATTCTGATAAAGAGGCTTAACAATTTATTTTAGTCAAATTTCGCTAAATTTTATATTATTTTGAATGCTTGTTCGAATCGAAATTTTATGTTTTCATTCAATTTAGTGGCTACATCTATGATATGGTACGTGATTCGTTTTAAAAACCGGAAACTCTTATAATCAGTTCAATAACAATTACATAATTACACAGGAATCCGAAGTAAGAAACAACAATAATCTCATGAACTTGAAGCAAGTATTTAGCTCGGCTTTCAACGGAAAAGTTACTACTACTTACACACTTACACTACTAGGGTCATGACATAGTGGCTACACATTCCCAAAATGCAGTAGCCACAAAAAAAATGCAATTTTTATCTAACGTTGTTATAAAGTTTTTTTATCTTGCTATACACGCATCTACGAATATCAGTATCCACTGAAATGACCGATGCAAATCCCTTAAGAGTTTAGTATTTAAGGACCAAATAAGCGAGGGGAAAATCCAAAGTCATAAGATGAGCCGTAAACTAATTGAAAGTATCTTGAAATTTGCAAATAAGGATTCAGCATGTTTGTACTGTATAAGTCACTCAATTCTCCACTGCTGTGTTGTTTCACTCAAAACACTTACATTAAATTATGTTCTTTTTGCTACTTACCAACAAAAACTATCGTTCTGCATGCAAAACCATAATTGGCAGTGAAGCAAATGCACACAAAAGTGACTTGCAAAATGCAACAAGAAATTTAACTCTTAGATCGTCTTATTTTTTCAATTGGAGTTCGCATTTTAAAGCAAATTCTGTCTGTAAGTGCTCAAGCTACATGAAATCACAAATGTTTTAGAACACAAAGTACACTGTACATATAAAGTTGTATCAAAGTCATAAAACCCATGATAGTGTTAAAAGCAATGTAAACAAGACACCTGATATTGACTCCAATAGTAATTAAAAAATATTTTTTTGTGCCGATTATTATAATTTTACCTTATTAAACATAAACTAAATATTATATCAATCCTGAAGGCTAATGCTCAAGCTTTAATATCTTACCTTCTCAAAGAAATGGTCGACGTTTCTGTGGAACTTGCACAAGGACACAACGACTCTGCTTTTAACCCCTTGGACTCAAATGCATTCAAGAAGGCATCACATGCTGACAGGGACCCTTTAGGTAAAACATTAAGTAAACAAGCACAAGAATCACTTGACATGCAAATCACATTAAATTTGTGTTACCTGATAATTGCAGTACCAGCCACTACCGATAACATTATAAAATCATGGATATCATGAGATCCAACGATCTTCCTCTTGCACAACTCAACAAAATGATGAAGATATATCAGCATCATCATCATCATCATCATCATTTCTCCTTATGTAGAGATTGAGGCCCCATGAAGATATATAATATTATGTAAATGTTTAAATTAAAAATAATAAATCCCTACAAAATAGAATACATAATATAGATTGGTTAAGTGAACTTTATAAAATGTTCACTATTCTATACTCAACTAAAACTTGCATGCAGCTCCTACTCACAAGGGTTTGCTCTGTCTGCCAACAACAGCATCCTGATAGTACTAAGATTAATGTCTTTGACATCTTTACTAGCGTGGAGTGACCAATGAAGATCTCGTGAACTTACAAGAGCACACGTTGCTGCAAAAAAAATCATAAGTCAGTAAAAAAATTGTCCTTACATAATCAGAATGAATTCGCAGAGACCATGCACATCATGAGGAACATAACTTCAACCAGAAAGACTGTTACAGGTATATATATACAGGCAGGTAACTTCTGTCCAACCAACTTTAATAAAAACGGTTAGGGCTTCGGATTTCTTCAGTTAGACAACATAAAAATGATAAAAAGTGAAAAAATTCTATAAACGAGAAAAATGTTAAACTACAATAATATTAAATCCATACAAAATATAATTTATCATGTAGATTGGTTAGGAATTAGAGGGCACAGTAATACGAGCAACAAAATCCTCTTGAAACATTGCTGTGAAACAGGCTGAAAAGCGATGCTTCTCGTTTGTCCACCCTTGTACAAATATTACAATATAATCTGTTGCAAGTTAAAAAAGGCTTGTTGCAGAAAGTAGAAGGTCGCCGTATCTTTTGCCACAAAACTTCCAGATGCTGTACATATTACTACCAAAGATCAGCTTGTCTCGCAGCAAGATGACATCGCGAGCAATCACAAGGTTGTGTTATCCAATGAGAAGTCTGGATTCACTCAACTGCAACAACTTAATTCAGCTGCGAGGCAAGTTTGTTGGCCGGTGGAAAAACGAGCAGGGTCGAACTTTAACCTGTTGTGCGGCAATGCTGCAGAACAAGTTGGTGGATTTTGTTGTTCGTATTTACCGTGCCTTTAGTTAAACTCTATATTCTACATTCAACTAAAAACTTGCATAACAATTATTCCAAGAGCACATGTTGGATATGAGATGGTAAATAGCTATAATTATCTCATATCCAACAAGTGCGAATGGAATAAATGACAACAAGATTTTATTGACATTTTTCAGCTTGGCAACACTTTACACAGTTGCTTTCCATATATGGTCATTCGGTATATGAGCTGATAACCGAGATTGAGTTAACCAGTCAGAACGCTAGAAACGCAATATTCAAGGTTGAAAATTTAATAAATATTGTTACTTAGTCTTTTTATTTCTTCATCCTTGCACAGTAATGTTGAAATGACATGTGCAGCAGTTGAACTTATGAGGAACCTTTAATATTACATGAATACGTACGTGTCTCAGTTAAACATAATCTTACCACTAGAAAGAAATACCCTAATTTTGAGACCGGTCTTTGTACTTCACACAAATAAGTGAACTGAATAACTTGAAAAGTAGCGGATCCGAAGTGTTCCCCATGTAACTGCGTACTCCTTGTAATCGCAATATTTTTCAATCTACTTTAGAACGCTTTGATCTGATCTAAGTCTAACTGAGAAAAGAAAGACCAGTACTTGAAAAAGACCGATCTTGTATAATTTTTGAAAAGTTTTTAATAAGAATAATCTTGTTGAATATATTATGTGTTTGCTCCACTTATTACTAAAACTAAGATTGTTGGACTAAAAGGAAGATATACTTAAAATAGAACACATTTTCTATCGTGAAATCAGGACAGCAAAAAATGGAAATAACATATAAGTTCAGCCATAGTCATTTCCATTTTAGCGACCTCGTATGAGATGTAAGCTAAGATACCGAAATACTATATCAATTTAAAAGATTCCTTACATTTGGTTTATATTGTATGTTCAACATACAATAAATGTTAAGAATATCAAGTTCCCTTTTCAGACCAAGATAACAAAAAACAACTTAAATTTTTAAAAAAAGATCCCTTACATTTAGTTTTTGTACGTTTATATATTCTAATTTTGTGGAAAAGGAACTTCTTCGTAGTTTGTCATATTGATCCAGTCAAGATGGAGCCATCAATATTGGGGTACGATTTGCGCTTCGTTAGAAAACGAGCCCGCTTCAAACAAAGCGCGAAATTTTGGGTCCTATAAAACTCGGGCCTGATAAGATTAGAAGATCCGACAATTAATGTGGGGTCCGAAAAACCTCAAAGTCCGTTTTGAGAAATCGGGGTGTCCTATCAATCAAACTTTGTTAAACAACATGGGTAATAAAAGTGAAGCTTGACAAGAGAAATCAAGCTTCGTTTCTCAGAACGCGTGATTGAACTACCTATAGTTACAATCTTTGCAAATATCTCTGCAAACTCTTACAGCCTCACGTTCCAAATTAATATGTCAAATCTGACACTTTTACCTTTGTTAATGATTTACAAAGTCTACACATAAACGGTAAGTTTATGGTTTCTTTTGAAGTCGAAAATTTACTTTGTCATTTACACGCTCAGACGGCATCTTTTGCACTGCGGGAGCCTTTAATTTCGCGCTGCTGAAAATTGCAGATTTTTGGTTACTCAGTCATATAACACATTTAAAGATAAAATAAGCCAATTGTAGAATTGCACACAATTTAGGTATCCTGCTGATGAACAGTAACTGTGTTGCTATTTTTTTTCAGCAGCATTCTAGTTATGTCTGTTCAAATAATCTATTCAAAATCCAGCTCAATCGGAAGTCAACGAGAACGCTGGTTGTTCTAAAATACATCTGGCTAACATTCACTTATTAAATTCAGACCACAACTAAACATGCATTTTTTTCATTTGAGCTGAACCAAAACATAAAAAAGATGCGGGCAACCTATTTCAGTTTCAGCCTATAATAACACAATTTCAACATTCACAACAATTTGTAATTTCATATATAAAATATTCAGCTGTAGTGAAATGTTTCGTCTATAGCTAGTTATGTAATGCATAATTACGTAATAATTAAATTTTTAATACTGTAATTAGATGGAATTTTCATTACTTTCTCGTGCCGCAGGGCCCACAACCTGAACTGCAAACAACTGCCTATGCATATATATGACATTGCCCATGCGAATTTTTCTGGCCGAATATTAGCTGCAAATGTAACACTATATACTAATGTAGTTTCGACCTCCTCTGTCGAAGATCTAGATTAAATCATCCATGGCTCGATGTCTATAAATTTGTAGTGGCAGAATTAAGCAGTTTGTTTGAAATAACAAAAATAGTGGCAACTTCAAAAAAAAACTGACGTGAAGTGTACTGCTTCATTTGGAAAAAAAAATTGAGTAGGGCGAGAATCTTAACAACTGTTAGATTTGGTAATCACAAAATTTGTGATTAGTTATTGAAAGTCTCGGCTTTCGGATATTGATGATTCCGGCCGCTTGCCACGGACCGAATAACGATATTTTACTTATATTTGTTCATTAACTGTATGGTATGCTTTCTGTATCAAGTAAAATCTCCCACGAAGATGCGGAAATGTAATTAACTTTCGTCGTTTTAAACATAGTCGGTTTGCCTCACTTACAGAATACTTTGCTGTTGTGGTTTTCTCTCAATTTGCCACACGGTTTATCTTGCCATGGATGGTTGCGTGAGGTTTCCGACCACAGATCGAATGGGAGGTTACTCGATTGCACTCGTATGCGCCGGTAACTTTTGCCGAAATATTGTTGGATTGCCCAGAATTAGAATAGCAACATATAGGTATATTACATTTCGCAAATAAACATAAAGATTTTGAACAAATAAAGAAACCTAAGCCGTGTATTACACCGTGATATAACACGACAAGCGATTGAGAACACGAGGGAAATGTAGAAAACACGAGCGGCAGGCGAGTGTTTTCTACATTTCTCGAGTGTTCTTTATTTTTATTTATTTATTTATTAGATTCGTCACTCATACATATAACAGATGATAATAAAATTGTAATGAGGCGTGACAGGAAATAGTAACAGGACAAAGTCCCAATTGACAACTACCACCTTTAAATACATAGTTAAATTATAAAAAATACATGAGACGTAATAGGTCCAAATATTACACAATGGAAGGCAAAATAGAACTGAAAAATGTATGAAGAAGCTTAAATTATTAAATTAATAAATCAATAATTAAATTAATTATGGCGGTGAGTAAGATGGCAAAATACTTACATAGTGATCTAAAAGCAACTTGTTTAGAGTTTTGTATTTACAGTTTTTAACGTTCTTGGGAAAATTATTCCATACCTTAACAACTCGTGGAAAAAAAAAGTATCTAAAACAGTTCTGTTTATGGTCTACCTTTATCTTAAAATTACTTTGGTCAAAATTGCGTGTTTCATAAACACTTGTGGCAGGACTGAAAAGGTTACCACAATTAGTTGGCATGGTACCAGATGTGAACTTGTGGAAAAGACGAATGTCTCTGAGTTCCCTACGGTATTCTAGCGGTTGCAAGTTTAGTGAAATAAGCCTGTCTATATAGGAGATGTCCCTAGAGGGTAATTTAGAATGAATTTGGTTGCACGCCTTTTGACATTCTCAATTAGTGCTCGGTGTTTGATGGTGTAAGGCGACCACGAGCAGGAACAGTATTCACGTTGAGGTCTGATCATGAGACAGTATAACAGTTTCCTGATCTTTACATCGTCAACGTCTCGACAGACACGTTTGATTAGCCCAAGAGTCCTGATGGCTTTTGAAGTAATTAGTTCTATATGTTTACCCCATTGAAGGTCGCAGGAAAAGTAATTCCCATATCCTTGGTGTGTTTTACACATTCAAGATGCTGTCCGCCAAGGTCGCAAGTTTGAACACAGCTGAGAGTTTTTTTCCTAGAAATATGGAGAGTCTTACATTTTTAGAGGCATTAATGATCATATATATGGTTGTCGGAGCTCCATTTCCGTAGCCCATCCAGATCTTGTTGGAGGTAGATGTTAGAATCAGGAGAGTCAAGAGATCTATAAAGCTTAGAGTCGTCAGCAAATAAAGCTAGGGTTGAACCAGATTGAACGTAGTCAGGTAGGTCATTGGCGAAAACCAGGAACAATAGTGGACCTAGTATGGAACCCTGTGGGACCCCTGATGTAACTGGCAACCAGTCTGAATATGCACCTTCAAGTGCTACACGTTGATATCTGTCACACAGGTAACTTTGGAACCACTTGAGGAGGCAGCCAGAAATCCCAAAACTTGAGAGTTTCGATATCAGTAGGTGATGGGGGACTTTGTCAAACGCCTTAGATAAATCCAGGTATATGGCATCAATCTCCTTATCGCTGGCCATAGAGTCCAACATGTCATGGTAAACCACCAGAAGTTGGGATTCAGTTGACCTCCCTGGACGAAAACCATACTGTAGGTGGTATAATGACGGAGAGATATGAGGGAAGCAACAATTAAACACACACCGTTCCAGTACTTTCGATAATATACAAAGGAGCGATATTGGTCTGTAATTGGCAGGAGGTGATGGATCGTCACCCATCTGGATAGGAGTAATGTTGGCTTTTTTCCAGATTGCTGGTACAGAACCTTGTGAGAGAGCCATATTGAACAAACCTTACAGACTAGG
Source organism: Zoanthus sansibaricus (assembly GCA_026122405.2). NCBI lineage: Eukaryota > Metazoa > Cnidaria > Anthozoa > Zoantharia > Zoanthidae > Zoanthus > Zoanthus sansibaricus. The sequence continues at coordinate 11,516 of JAPEIX020356937.1, forward strand.
CGATATTGCAGCGGCTGTAATCTTTAGAAGTCTACCTGGGCTGTTGTCAGGTCCGCATGCCTTATTTGGATCAAAGTTTGTTAGAACTTCTTGTACATCAGAAACAGATAAAACGAAGTCTGATAGAGATTGACCAGTATAGGAGTCCTGCAGGTCTATGTGCTTGTTGTTTTTAGGTGTAAATACAGAATGAAAAAAAGAATTCATCATTTTAGCTCTGCTAGTTCTATCCGTTATAATTTTTTGTTTGTTCCGTATAGGAAGTTAGGTCTTGATTTCAGGGTAGTTGAGGATTTGACTAACGACCAAATACGTTTAGGATTGTCAAGAACATTGTCACTAAGCTTCTGAGAAAAATCTTTTTTCTTCTGAAACATCAAAATTTTTTGTCGCACGACGGAGATCGTTGAATTTCACAATATCCTCAGATTTCCCAGTTGAACGGGCTTTCTTTCTTTGACGGTTTTTCTTTTTAATCAGACGCAACAGTTCTGAGTCGAGCCATGGATGGTCGAAAGTGTTTTTAACTCGACGAGTTGGCACTTGATCAGAAACGGCCGACAAAAAAAGGTCACACCAATTTGACAAAAAGGCTTCGATATCGTTTTCAACAAAAGCCCAGTCCCAAGGGGTGTTGATGAGGGCCTCATTAAGCCCATCCCAGTTTGCCTCTTTTTAGTTGAAGACAAAGCGCTTTGCGATGGGTTTCTTTGGAATATTTAAATCCAGAATAAAGCTTATAAGTTTGTGATCAGTGATTATAATATCGTCAAAAACATGTATATATCGCACTCTTTAAGGTATATTGGTTAGAATCAAATCCAATATGTTGGTATTTCGTGTAGGCGAGTCTACTATTTGCCACATATAGTTGTCACGTACTAATTTAGTAAAATAATTGTGGTTGGAGTCATTGTTGACTGCTGTACAAGTTTCCCAATCGATGTATGAGAGATTTAAATCCCCACATAAAATAAATTGGTCGAAGTTTGCTTGGCTAGTGAATCGAAGAGACTTTTTAAGCTCTTTCAAGGTGTCGAGTGTCGAGTCAGGAGGTCTGTAGAACACTGCAATTAAAAGTTAACGTTTAGAATTGGGACGAATCTCGCAAAACAAAGTCTCGGCATTGCATTCTAGATCCTTACGTCTAACACAGTTGATGTTATTACGAACAGCTAGCATTATCCCGCCACCAGGTCGATTAATTCTGTCTTTCCTGTAAACAGTAAAGTCCAGATTTGGTAATAATTCGCAGTCGAAAATGTGGGGTATTAGCCAGGTCTCGGTGACTGCTATTAAATCCATGTCGGTGGCAAGTACTTGGAGTTCGTCTAGTTTTTGCACGAGGCTTCTAGCATTTAGGCTTAAACACCGCACTTGATTATTTATAACATTAGATGGGCCAGGATTAGGATGCACATTCACCAAGAGCTTCTCGTATGAGAAGCAGGCCACATGATTGTTGTAGTAGCTATAATTCGACGTTTGTAAAATCCAGTACGATTGTAGCTAGATATAAGTCTGTAGGAGGATATTTTACTTTCAAAACAGCCTGAAGCTCTGTTTGATGTCAGACAAGAACATTCGAAATTGCATGATAAAAGATAGACCAAACAATACACAAAAACTGGCGGAGAGAAAACACAAACGTCCGCCATCTTACTTGATAATGCAATATATAATGATAATGACGGTGATTATAGTGATGATGATGGTGCTGATGGTGTTGATGTTGATGGTGAAAGCAAGAAAGTGATAATAATCATAATGATGATAATGATGATGATTTTGTGACGGTGATGGTGATGGTGGTGGTGATGATGATGGTAGTGGTCACGGTGTTGGTGAAAGTGATGATGGTGATTATGATGGTAGTGATGATGGTGATACTGATGGTGATGCTGATGTTGATGGTGATTAGGATGATGATAGCGATGATGATTATGATGATGGTGATGGTAATTATGATGATGATGGCGATTGTGATTATGACAATGGTAATGATGATGGTGATATTCAGACGGTGATGGTGATGATGATATGATGGAGATGGTGACTGTGATAATGGTGAATATGATGATGATGATGATGGTGATTATGATTGAAAACATTAGAAATATGCCTATAAGTAATGTTTACATGCAGATGGTAAATTAATACAACGAGCTATTTCCCACATAAATTGTTGGAAACGGACGTAGAAAGCACATGTATACTAACGCTACTATACAAGTTTCCATCCAGTCATCCAAATTGGACACTTCTAAGGCCTCGTCAGTGGTCAGATTTATTCCTAATCATCTACCATTAGATAACAGCGAGTCCGAGTCAAACTGAGAGTTTGTTTCGGCAGTTGAATTAGCTAGTTATATATATAGATTTAGCTATGATGTGAAATGATATACGGTGAACTATATCATCGGATCCTGCAGTATTAGCGGCAACATTTAAAAGAATATTTAAATAACTTCTGGTGGTTTTTGTGACAACTGAACACATGTAACATGTTGTAGTTATGTTTTTAGATTTAGAGCGTTTAAAATATTTCAGTCAATCGAAAAACCTAATCATTGAGGCGATTTGGAATCTCATATATACTTTATAAAAATA
>JAPEIX020357593.1:0-14123 GCA_026122405.2 Zoanthus sansibaricus
ATGCTGCTATAGTTTGCAAAAACCGATAGATATGATGTTTGGTTTTGAATTTAACCATACAGCATCAACCTTGTCTATACCTTTTGTTCTTGGTAAAAGTTGATTAGATTGAAGCCACTTTTTCAAAGACCTCCAAAATGTTTGGACACTGATTTGTCCAAAATTCTAACATTTTGTACTTGTCTTTTCAGATAACCTTCAATGCCTGAATGGAAACAATATCAAACAGTATCAGGGATTGAGAGGCATGGTAACTAGTCCTTTCCATCCAAATAATTACCCTCCTGCTCAACAGTGCCACAATATTCTTTCCGTTCCAACAGGGATGAAAGTATTCTTGAGATTTCATAAATTTGACCTTACAGAAAGTCCAGGAAAATATTGCTGTCGGAGTTCATGTAGTAACGCTTTTGATTACATAGAAATCCGTACCGGTAAAACTCTTTCCTCTTCTCCTGTAGCAAGATTTTGCCGTCGTCACGAACCGCCAATAACTCAGCTGTTTATGACAACAAACATAATATTATCATTCATATCCGACTCCTTTTCAACTTCAACGGGATTCAATGTTTCCTATTTTGCTGTTCCTGTAAACTGTGAGTTTCTTAGACCTTACACCTAGGATTAGGGATACGGTTGGGGTTAGGGCTAGGGTTTGGGTTAGGATTAGGAGGCGTTAGATTAAGATTAACTGTTTCACTGTGTCACTGCTGTTTCGCACCTGATTCCCTGTTTCGCTGTTTAGCAGTGCCCAGTTTCCTCGAAACGTCTGAAGATTATGTTTCGATCAATTATAACCTCAACTAACTTCAGCTAACCCTAAATCTAACCCTAATCCTAACCCTAACCCTAAATTCCCGACCCTATCCCTAGGATTGTGTTTGTTCGAATGCCAAGCCCTCCCTCTTCTTGAAATTCCCGGCCTCCAAGGCACTTCTTAAGGTCAAATTCTCGGCCCCTGGGAAAAGGGTGCTGTCAAATGCCCGGGAGTTGCCCGGAGGGATGTTGAAACTTCGAATTGATCAATATATTATAACAAATCAAATAAGAAATATTATCCAAGCCAAGGTTGCTAGCGTACCTTTCCAGTGATGGAAAAAAAAAAAAAAAGAAAAAAATCAGCCTTTGTAACGTGAATTACTATAGAGAAGCATCAGCTGTAAGGCAGTGTTACGACAGAACAACAGCAAAGGAGCCCGTGCCCCTCCCCCAGATATTACCTCAACCCTTGTGACTACTATGCTGCTTCACAGAAATTGCCTACATTTTCAGAAAAAAAAAAACGGGATCGGGAAAAGTTATATTAATTTTACATTTAGACCCTTAAATACGTTTTCAAAGAAACTGATTTTCAAAATTTCTAAAGGGAGCATGTCTCCCGACACCGTTCTACGTTCATTTGTACCCTTCCCCCTCCCCCTTCCCCCCCCCCTCATCCCCTCCTCTCCACCCACTCCTCCCCTCCGTTCTCTTCTATCTTCCCAGTTTTCCAAGTATTGGTAGGGCCCTGTTTAATGCTACTGAAGTATAAAGGTAGCCTTATTAAGTACAGAACGTGTACGGTTTAACCTTTCCCCAGTTTGGTGAGTACTGGGATTTTAACTTGGAGCTAAGCTGAGGTAGATTATTCAAAGTCCAAGTGGAAGACAAAGACTTCCATCTGCTTAGCATTATATCCAGTTTGATCTTGGCCCTGTTGAGATTTGAATGTTTGTGTCCTTTTTTTTCACCTTAGCCAACTCAGCTTTCCACCCCTCCGGGGTAGGTAAGTGAGTACCAGCATCAGCTAGGAGCTAACCTGCAAGAAGGATAAGTGTCTTGTCCACGGGGAGTCAAAGACCTTCATCCGTTAAAAATCACAAAAACTGGAGATGAGCAGCGACTTCATTCGCTGTTCGGCTTTTAAAAGATTTGGTTTTAAAAAAAGGAGTTTTAAAAAAACACATTTGAAAGGGCATTACTGAGAACATACGACATAAAATTTCATTGGATACTCATAGCAGGTGCATTTCCGGTTAGATTTTTTTTCAATTTGCTTTGGACAAATTACTTATTTATGGAGAATTCATATAGATTCTGCATCCTGTGTTTTAGAAAACTTATTAATAGCTAGTTCAAGATTGCCTTTGTTATCTCTTTAGATGATTCACATTGCTGGAGTCATTGTGCTAACTCAGATGCTCACTCATCCTGAAATGTATGAAGAATCTTATTTTGAGACCTACGGCAGATCACCACGCTCTGGTAGGTTTAACTTTACATCCTTTATACATACTCTGTATGATTCTAGTTTTCTTCAAGCATGATAAAATTTTGCTGTATGAAAGGAGGTGGATAGACTTTAGAATACTAGTCTATAAAACGTTCATGGGTCAAACTTGTTTAACTTAAATTAAATCCTCAATTTGAGGAAATTGTCCTATGGTGGGTCTTGAGAAAGGTCGGCATAGATGAATGGTTAGTTAGGGTGGTGCAATGCATGTACAAGAACGCAAGTAGCATGGTGAGAGTTGGAGACTCCTACAGCAACTCCTTCAGTGTGAGAGTCGGTGTGCATTAGGGGAGTGTGTTGAGCCCATTACTCTTCGTTATCATCCTGGAGGCCCTCTCCCGGAAGTATTGGTTGCCCCCCTGGGAAATGCTTTATGCTGATGACCTTGTCATAATCGCAGACAGTGTTGAAGAACTGTCGGCCAGAATATCATCCTGGAAGAAACATCTAGAAGATGAGGGCCTCACAGTCAATATGAAGAAAATGAAGATTCTGTGCAGTGGCAGGAACCCTGATGTACTTCAGGACAGTGGGAAGTACCCATGTGGGGTGTGTAGAATAGGAGTGGGTAACAACTCAATTCATGCAGTGGCTGCTCATGTTGGATACACAAATCCTGCAGCGATGTCAAAGGCAAGCTAGTAGCTGATCCTCTCTTCTTATGCTTGAGGTGCAAAGGACAAGCCAGACCTATTGACGGCTGCCCTTTCCAGTCAGTAACAATTCAGGGTCAAGAACTTGAAACCGCGGACTCTTTCTGCTATTTGGGTGACACCATCGGTGCCGTAGGGGGAACCACCGTCAGTATCACCATCAGGTGCAGAGCTGCATAGAGTAAGTTTCGTGAACTACTCCCTCTGCTGATGCACTGAGCCATCTCTCTGCATTCACGTGGGAGGATCTACTCCACGTGCATCAGAAGTGTCATGCTCTATGCCAGTGAGTGTTGGGTGCTGAGGAAGAAAGAGCTTGCCAGATTCATCCATAACGACAAAGCCACAATGAGATGGATCTGTGGGACCAAGCCAGATGAGATGGTTTCCACAACTGCTCTCTATGAGTGCCTCAACATACCACACCTGGACACTACCCTTAGGTTCAATAGACTGAGACGGGCGGGTCATGGACACCAGAGCCAGTCCTGGATGGGCAAATGCCAGATTCTCCTGTTGGAAGGCCGGAAGGGAAGAGGAAGACCCAGGAAGTCCTGGAAGGATGTCATTGCTGTAGACAGAGACAGATGGAGGAGAATTCTGTGTGATGCCAAACGACAACAAGTCCAACCCCCTCAATAGGGGACACGGAGACTATAAATGCATGATGATGATGATAAGCATGAAGTAAGCTTAAAGGGGCTTTGTCACACTATTTTAACATCTTTTTAAAATCTCAAAAGTCTCTTGCACTTTACTGAATTCCAAAAATAATGGTCCAGGTTTGTTATCTAAGACTATACTATGATGTTTATTCTGTTTCCTGTCATTTGTTGCTACGGATGGCAAGAATGGAAATGAATTGAAACTTGATAAAGTTGGGCCAACGTTTTCAAGTTTTGAAGCAATTTCAACAAAAATACTAAAAAACTTGTTATAGATTGCTCTTTTTAAAACATTTCATTAGATATTCACCTCAAAGTTTATCAGGAACATTTTGTACATAGAAATAAAACCACTAAGTATCGATTTTAGCGTAAAATTGACCCAATCGTGGTGACATAGCCCCTTTACACCCCACCACAAATAACTGGATTTAATCATGATGAAAAGCACATTCAAAAAAATAAAAAGAAACAAGCTAACGAATTGTATTGTAAAATTAATGATAAAAATAGATAATTATATAATAGACTTTGAAGGCAAATACATTCTCACATGATACAAAGATTTCACCCATTGATCCTCACGACAATAGACTACTAAAGTGATGACGTCACAAAAAATTGATTTGTGAAATCACTAATTTGGTTGTAATATTCAGAAGAACAAGATGAAACATGCCTCTAAACCAAAGTTTAGCATTTTGCCATCAGTCAGTGAAGAGATATTGCCGCGCTTATGCTCTGATGACGCCATACAAACACTCCCAAAAATGGCTTGGCTCATAACGTTATGAACCAAGCCATTTTTAGAAGGATTTGTAAAGAGTCATTAGAGCATAACTGCGTTAATATCTCACCTACAATTTGCATTAACATGCTGATTTTTGGCAAGGATACATTTTTAGTTTTGATCTCTCTGATGATCTCAACAAATCACATAAGCTCCGAAATATTTATTTTTGTGACGTCACACTTTACCACTCTATAGCCTCAACACTTCAGTATTCTGCTAATAAGATCCTATCGGGGTAGTCCCAGATGGTGTTAGGAAGCCTGACTAGAAAAAAGCGAGATGTGGGTTTGAGTCCCCCCGCTCATGGCATATGCCACTATGCTAATTGTTCCAGAAGAGTATGTTGGAAACATATTGTATAACGATAACTTGGATACTAATAGATTTACGAGTTTGTCAGAATCTAAAACACATGTAACGGAAAATGTACTTAAAATGTATTCAGGTTAGAAAAGTTTTTTTTTTGTACATAAGCAGGCAATTTTTGAAATTGTGTAGTGTAGGGCCCATATTGCTGTACTAAAGAATAACTGCTGCAAGCGGGCTAGTTCTAGAGTTTGCTTGGCGTTGTGCCACAAACACAAGTTATTCCAGTTATTTTTATAAAAGTCAAGTTATTTCCGAGACCACTTGGAGCCAATGATTTTCGCCTGTTTCTGTATTACTTCGTTTTCTCCTGGATGCATGGGACACACTGTAACCACCGCAGCTTAGCTTCCAGCAAGTGAGGGTTTTTGGCTGCAGGCATGCAGAGATCGTACCGACAGCACCAGCCATGCATCCACGCTTTGAAGCAGTTAAAGATTTTAAATTGAGTTTATTCCGTTACAAACAGATACAAAAACACAAATATCTAATATAAAAGTCACGAGTGTAATAAGTGAGAAATGTTCAACACAAGAAGTAAAAACTTGCATTCAAAAGATCTCACATGATATTCTGTTTAATGTAAAACTACTAATGACTGTGAAACATCACACTTTCTACTAGCAAAAACACCCAATAAATTTCAAAAATTCGAGTCTAAAAAGGCGTTTTGTCCTGTTACCTGATTTTTAAATGATAATGTCATCAATAATGTAGAATTTAGGCTATCCACTTACCTCGTCCCTATAACACCAATTTCCTGATGCTGCATTTTCAGCTTCCGGACCCTGCCCGATAGGGAAAAGCTGGATGCAGTTCTCATCAAGGCAACCTTGGAGCTTGTGAACGTTACATACTGAGCTCTCATCTCGTTTTTCAACCTTAAACACGCACCTCATTTCCGCAATGTTTTGGAATTTTGTACGAAGTAATTCAAGAGTTGTTTTCAGAAACTGACGTATCTTTCCACTGAGAGTCTTGCATAACTCCGTAGAGACTGAATCTGCCTGGGTTTCTAGAATTATTTTGATGAAATTGCTGTGCCATCCAAAGTGTAGATAGAAGAGGTTTTCATCTCGAACTGCCAACGTAAAATAGTCCGTTGAGAGAGCAAAGCCCTCACAACACAAAACGCTAGACCACTGACAACACTCATTTCTCAAAGCTGTAAATAGTTCAAATGTCAATGAGGATTCAGAACATTCAATATATAGAGGATCTAAGCAGAATTTTGTTCTGTCATTCCTCGAACCTTTTGAATAACCCTGCAAATGAAAAGGAATCAGTAACCATTATGCACATAATGGATACCGTGTAAATAAACAATTAAACACCTAATATTAAATCCATGAGTAAAAATCATGTTAATTAGCTAGTTATAAAAATTAAGAAGAAAAGCGAAAAATAAATCAATTTACTTCACAGTATTTAAATCAATTATTTTTCCCAATTACCTTTTTTCGTTTTAAATTGAGTGTGATTTTCCAAAAGAAAAGACATTGCACAAGCGACCTTAGCCAATGAGGGTCAGAGTGACATGATGAAACAGTATTTGCATGTTTTGCACTGTAAGATTCTTTCAGCACTCTTACCAACTGAATTATGAAGTCATGACTAGAAGATTAAGTCATTTTAGTGAATCTTTAGTGCCAGACTCAAACGTACATCAACTGTGAAGATTGAATTTTGTCACACAGAGTGTTTCATCCTTTTGGAGCAAACCGAGTATGTGCATGAAGGACTTCCAAATGCAGATTTTTGGGGGGCATAACTGATCTCCAATTGCATGGTTAGTGTCATTTAGGAACTAGTTAATACGTAAAATAAGCATTGTTCAGAGAAAATGAAAAAATACATGACATATGAGTAACATAATGTTTGTAAAACTGTCACAGAAGTTACTCGCAAAGCGTGAGTTATCCTCTCTAAATCTTAAACGATTCTCATTGAGATTGTTTTTATCCTCCAAACTTGTATTACCATATTTGACCGAGTAAACGCCTACCCCGTACATAAGTCAGCAAATCTGGAGAAAAGTTTGGAGTGGGTGCCCCCCTCCCCTCTCCTAATTTTGCTTGTGCCTTCAGCACTCAAAGACTCTCCGACCTTCAGACGACCTCCTCTCAAAAATTCCTGATGATGTCTATGTTTGTGCACGAGCTAAAGTGAACCGAATCCTGTGTGAAATTCATGTTCGTGTCAGCACAAAGTGACATAACTTTAAACCGGTTGGTTTGCTGATGGAGGAGGCAATTTTGATGTACTTCTTCTTAGGAGCCACCGGACACCCAGCAAATTCTCTCATCTGTTGGACGCAGTAGATTTGCAACACAAAAAGGATGATTTGTTTAAAGCACAATTCAACTAATGTACAAAAAAGTCCTGCTGTATTTTCATCATTTCAAGAATGAATAGTTTTTCTGCAATAGTAAAAAATCTACAGTTCTGAACTATAAAGTAATAAAACAACTATTTAAAGTTACTGTTTAAAAGACAAGTTGAGTTAAGATAACCTGTTCCTGCTTATAGACAATCCCACTGTCATCAGTTTTCTCAGGTTCTGAAAGACAAGGTAAGTATGAAACATTGTTATATAGATGTTTATACTGTGTGCTACCATAAATGTGCTGTAGCTAAAACTAGTTTAAAAAAAGTGTTGTGAGCAGTTGGTTCATTTTTATCAAGATGGCAAGATAGTAATATTTCTGATTGCTTCCAACACATTTTGGCTTACTGTTTTGCCATTACAATGTTTGCTTCAAGCTAAAGTTTTGACAACATCATTAGGTGCAAATATATATATACCATATATAAGCAAACGTTCAAATATAGAAATATAGTTCTGAAGCAAAAAGTTCAATTGCTAAAATCTGTAAGAAAGAATTATCAACAAATGTAAGTAAAAGGATAGCATCAAAAAATTATAAAGAAGAATCTAACGGGAGTTAAAGAAATCAGCTCATATTGTAGTCGAGCAAGAACGAAACTTAGTTGTTTCTCGTTAGTTTTTAATCTTTAAACCTTTTACTAATGGCAGCTTTGATTAGATTTTTATGAACGTAGGTTTTGCGTGACCCTGCTATTACCTTCCAAAAAGCTACAGAGTTAATAACGAACAACACATATGAATATTAGATCTATTTAGTAAGTCCGCTTATCAATATAATAAATAAAATTAATAACAATATTTTAGAGTATTTGGCATTCTACATTTTAAAATCCTTGGTAGTTCACGCCATTTATATTAATTGCTCATACAACTGCCTTTCAAATACAACGTATTCACAATTATATTAAATTCCTTTCTATCATACAGATGACTGAATTCTTCTTGCACACAGTTTTAGTGAAGCGTTATTTTGTAATGCAGTTCTGAATTTTTTGACTGGAGTTCTTTTTTCCAATACAAGAACTATTCTCCAACCACTTCTTTGCAAGGTCATGTTTTGATTTTGGGTGTTACTCCTGTAAAGCAATCCACCAGCAACACACACTAAAACTGTAGAAAACATCTTGATTTCATCGTTGCACACCCTGGTGGAGCCTCGTTTCGATCAATCGTATAGACGCAGACCAAGACACAAGAGAATTTTATATTTCTTTATATTAAAAGCACATTTAAGGAAATAAAAATATCTGCAGCATTCTAATAGCTATGAAATAGAGTAACTATAAGTAAAAATTACAGATGAAAAAATCAAGTGCTAACAAGCAAACCGAGCAAAGACGCGACGCTGGAGATGCGGAAGCTTATAGAGCAGTGTGTATGCGAGGTCCAGGTAAAGCAAATCTCGTACGAGTTGCAGGCAGAAAATATCTTGGTTCTTACATTGAGTTAACAAAGGATCATTGTTAACTTGTAAAATGCTTGCAATTTGAAAATCCTTGGTGAGTGAAAAAAAGCTCACTTTAGAAAACTGAGGTGAGCACACTTTTGCCTTAGTATTAGTGTCCATTACTTGGCTAAAACAATGTTTCTCTCGCACCATCTAAATTGAACAACTTTCTTTTTAACTCGAAAAAAATAAAACTTTTCTTAAAGTTTGATTGGAGGTAAACAATAACGCCAGCAACCAAAAACAAAGGCCGTACAGTATCTCAAACAGATGCGGAAAACACGATCATGCTTGTTTGACGTTCTGCACGAAGCTGTTTAGAATGAGAAATTTTTAATTCTGAAAAGCTGAATTGCAAATGGAACACGTGCTTTTTATTCTTTGATGAGGCGAGCGACTTTTCGTGCGCAGATGATCCATTTATCTCTCTTCTAAGAGTGATTTTACGCGAGCGATCGCTCGCCTTAAACGGCAAGCACTGCTTGTATTGTACAGGCTGCAGGCAAAAAAATCTTGATTCGTAAATTGTGTTAACAAAGGGCCATTCATTTCAATAGTCTAATAACTAAAGTGCTAACATAGAACCATTCAATTCAAGAGTACAATCATAGAAGCAAATAGATTCGTCAGTTACTTCTATATAGCGCAACTTGGCTTGTTGTGCTAAAAGTATCCAAGACTGCATGTGTCTAGTGCAAGTACAAAACTGAAAAATGAGACTGCGTGCATTCAGTCTTGTATTTAGTAAAAATGTGGCAGGGCATCTAAGGTCAAGTACAAAAATTGGAATATCTGCGCGCGAGTAGCGAGTTCATTGAGACAGAAATATAAAAGAAAAGGTCAAGAACTAGCCTATGTCGGTCAAAAAGTCAAGAGGTGTGCATTGGGGCACATCTGCAAAGAGATACTTTAAAAGATTCATTGATCATTTCTTTTATAATGCCTGGTGCTAAAACATCAAACTCGTCAAGAGCTTCCGCTTTTCTAACAGCATTGAACATATTTCTAAATAATGCAGTGATTTACAATGTCTTCACATCAAAAAGGTTTCCAAGTTTTCACTTTGATCATTCTCTGATCATGCACTAAGCTGATGTTTGATTACAATTTATTGATACGAAAGTGGCCTGGCTCCTACACTGCCAGCTCTTAAGATCATGCTATTAAAACTTGAATTTATTTAAATTTTAATGAATTACACATTCATTGTGATATGTTTAGATTGATGAGAAAATTAAACAGTTCAAAGAAGCACAACAGAAAATATACAGGGATGTTACACATGAGTCAAGTGAAGAGGATTTAAATGAGAGTATCGGAGATTGTGAGAATGACTAATATGGTTGTGCTGGTGATTTCTATGATGGCAGTGATGCTGATAATGATAATAATGGTCATTTTACTAGTAAAGGTGATGAATATGAGGGAGATGATGGTCCAGTGATTATAGGGATAGTGATAAGAGTTATGTACCAAAAGAGTCTGACGAAAGTGATAAGGATGACAATAATCAAGGTGATAGTCCCATTTGCTATAGTAGAAGGTCAGCGAAAGAGAGAAAGGAAGTTGATGACGGTGGTGCTAAGAATGAGAGAAAGGAAGTTGATGACGGTGGTGCTAAGAATGAGAGAAAGGAAGTTGGTGGTGGTGCTAAGAATGCAAAGTGTAAAAGGGAGAAAAAAAAATGCCCAGTGTGCAATGCCAAAGTGTTTCACTTGCCAAGGCATGTGCGAAATAAAACACAAGTGGAAAAGTGAAAAGCAAAGATGGTCTTGCAACATTACAATATCAGAAAACTCCCACCCAAGAAAGGCACAAAAAAAGACTACCACATTAAAAAACACTGCCCAATAGCAGGATGTACAAGTGTTATCTTAAGAATATCAGACCACCTTTTAAGGGTCCACAAGCTTGACAAGCATAGTCGAGTTCATACACTCTACTTGAAAGCTGCAGCAAAAGTAGATCCAAGTGCCAATAAGAACCTGCAGGGAAGTAAATATGAGAGAGAAGAGAAAACTACACCAACAAAAAAAAAATCAAGAGATGCAGCAGTGTAAAGTGCAAAGAGTTGAGATCGAAAACGAAACAGAAGCACAAGATGAATTTAACAGTGACAATAACTTTTCTTGCTTTTTACAAATGGATGAAAACTCCAGATGGGGGGAAGCATGATGACAAGACTGCTGGTCAACATGCCAAACAATTGCAGTGAGTATTAGAAATTGTTGATCAAGAATTAAAATTGTCCTCACTATTTCAGCGAAAAATTCATAATCATTTGTAAAAAACACTTATGTTCCTTAAACAAACGCAATGAATTGGCCAGTCCATGTCAACACAAAAACAAATTCACGCTTAGAAACCATGTAACTTAACACTGCTATTTATATTTAGATTAACGTTTTTAAACTACCAGCGAAATTTAACGGTCATTCATTCATTGTAACTTGCCTGACGAGTGTGGTCATCTCTGATGGCCATACGAAACCAGCTAGTATATAAATATTGTTCTAGTCGGCCAGCTTTTAGGACATTTCGTTAAAATACCTTCGCATCTCAAAAGGTTAAGAGTTGTTTGAAAGTGCTATTTACCCAAACGGAGCATTGTGTTAAAAATGCTGAATTTCAAAGGGTTTTGTTTTTCTTTTTTATGAATATATAATTTTTAAAAACATGGAATAGACAATAAACGTTTTGCATCTTATCTTGGTGTTGCGCAGAAAGAACAGTTCTATTTGCTAAGTTTCGAATTATGAACTGGTTTTGACTGCTAAAATGTAGAACTATTTGGGCTAAGATTTTGGGTGTATTGCCGCCTTAAGATGTCTTCCAATACAGGTTTGTATCATTTCTCGTAATAATGTCGCAGAAGTAATAATTTAGGATTGTTTTCTCGATCTCAGTTGGAAAGGATATTAAAAGCGTAAATTTATTAACAAGTGCTGTGAGTTTTATGCCTTTTTGTAAAGTGAAGGCCGAAAGCTGTTTCAATTACTGTGTTTAACTGAAGTTTTAAATGTTGTATGTGAATGATTCGTTGTCTATGTACTTGGAAATGAAATTATTATAGTCGAGTTACATATCTTTTTTTTTTTGTATTTGTTTGTACATATGTTTTGTATGTATTTGGAGTTATATTCGATAGCACATTCGGAAACAAAGATCAATAGCAATTTATTTTGTACTTCGAAAGCCTATTCTGAAACATTGATATATAGCAAATTATTTTGTATTTCAGAGGAATATTCGGAAAAATAGATATATAGCAAATTCGTTCGTTGTTGCAATAGCATATTCGGAAACAGATATATATAACAAATTTATTTGCATTTCGATAGCATATTCGGAAATAGATATATTGCAAATTCTTCTGTATTTCGATAGCATATTCGGAAACATAGATTTATAGCAATTTTTTTGTGTTTCGATAGCATATTCGAAAACATAGATATATTGCAAATTATTCTGAATCTCGATAGCATAATTAATTATTCGGAAACATGAATATATAGCAAATTCTTTTGTATTTCGAAAGCACATTCGGAAACATAGGTATATTCAAAATTCTTCTGTATTTCGATAGCATAAAAATATGTCATTCTCAAATGGGAATATCTGTTTTGAAAGCTGTTCATGCATTTGTAGTTAAATCTCAAAGGTTTCGATGAGAAAATTGTTACTAAATGAGAACTGGGGGTAAGAACTTCTACTTTCACGAGATCCGTTGATAGCATTCATATATGTACCTATTCCGTTAGAAATAAGCCTCTAGTAGAAGGAAAAATAGGAGATACTAATTTTGACTTTTTCAACTTCTGGATTGACTTGAGTTTTACAATTTGAAAAAGAACCGTTTTATCAAAATTTTGTATCAGTTGCTGATAACCTAAATTTTGATGAGGTGTTGATTCAAGTCAAAGATGATAAATGTGAACTTGTTGACCTAAATGGAGTCTATTGGTCTTTGACTATGATTCTGTAGTCAGTTTTCTAATGCGTTTCACTAAAACATTATCCATCCACCTATATGGGTGATATAATTTGTTTTCAATACATGGTGGTAATGATTCATCTTTATATTCCTCAAGTTTTTGTTTTATATGATCATTATGCAAATGAATCTTGACGAATGTTATCAATCTATTCTCGTGAGCTATTAAAAGAGTTTTATAGAAGACATGATAAAAAGCATATAGTCTATATTCTTCATTATCATCTGCCCAATCTTGTAGTTCATCATTTTCTTCCAACCATCCATAATTATACATCCTATATAGATGATATTAGTAATCCTCGTTAATCGTTATAAATTGAACTTGCACCAACTTGATTTCCTTTTTTAGAGTTATTGGAATATCAAATGGTTCTGGTGAACGAGGACTATCATGTTTCAATACATTAGTTAGACAGATCTCTCTAAGATTCTTCATTTTTATAATCTATTAGCAACCCTACTATCTATCTAATTGATCTACCTTTTTTTAGATATAGGTTTACAATTATCTTACTATGTGATATGAATAATTAGAAACCGACTTGAGGGCAAGAGAGGTTGGTATGCCGTTTGGTAATCATTAGGTTTCGATTTGATATCGTGTTGGTTTACTATGAGTTATCTAGTTAGAAATGAATTAGAAACCGACTTGATGGCAAGAGAGGTTGGTAATCCGTTTGTTAATCTTTAGGTTTCGATTTCATTTCTAACATGGTCTTATGTGTAGGTTACCAATAGGTTTGACTACATGGTTTCATTTTTGTAGCATAGGTGGTATTTGAGTGACTCCTTGTTACCATGTTTTGATCTATTTGATTGAAAATGTTTCACTTTTAGGTGACGTTGATCTTGGGTAGAATTCGAGTGACTCCGACTACACTACTGCGTACGTGATTTTCATGATTTTGGGTATATGTGACTTTGCTCATAATTGAAATCATATCTAGATCCGTCGAGATAGTAAATTATTAGAAAAAACAAAAACAAAATTGGCTTTCAATTGAGAATTTAAGGCGGGAGTACACATGAAATCTATTTTCTTAATTTAACGGTTTTTTTGGTGATATAATTTCATGTCAGTAAGCATAATCAATATTGAATGCCAAAAAATAGTTTGTCTATTTTACTTTTGCCTTGGCAACCAAATGAGAGGCATTTGTTTGCATTTTTTTAGGTTCATTTGAGAAAAAAAAGTCTTTCCATCCTTAAGGAAATACTGTAAAAATGAGTTGATATTAAAGTACTAATATAGTACTAAGTGAGATGAGCAGCGGGTTTTATCTAAGCTTAAATTCTTGCAGAGGAGTGAATTTTTAAAAACTTGTTACCAAACATTGGACTGATTTTGTCATAGGTACCAACATTTTTATTGCTCAGGTGCAGAAACTTCTTGAGAGAGCCAATGAAGGGTTTGCTATTTTTAAATCCACTTTAAATTTGCTTCACATTTAAGTTGGCATATACTGTGGTAAGCAATTCAATGTGAGGGATTTTTTTATGAAATAGTCCACTTCAGCTGAGTAGTGTATCTAAATCAAAAC